>CATIWF010039207.1:0-16426 GCA_949630135.1 Balakata baccata | reverse complement strand
TGAGTATAAAAATCAAAACGGTAACATTTTAAAAATAATGTTTGTTGAAATAGATCTATGAATATTCTTTTCAAAATCATTAATTTCTTAAAATAGATTTCATTATAGCATGATTTGTCTCTTTTTTAATCAAATAATATTGTTTTAGTTTATGTGTGAATAATAATTTGATATGCAAAACGATACCGCTTAACCATATAATAATTTTTTTCATATTAGTTCTATTTTGTTTTCCATATCATTATTTTACATTTTTAATATTTTTTCATATTATCATTAAGTATGCTCAGAGTGAGTTATAGTTCACAATAAAAAATAAAATTTATTACAAAACTTAAAACATATATAATTAAACTTAAATTTTTTAAAAAATTAGTATAAAATTTTTTTTTATATAATTTAGTCTAATTTTTAACTATTAGATCATGAGCTATTTTTATATGTAAAGGCTGGACAGCTAGGTTCATAGAAGTGACGCCATTTTCGGGAATAGATTAATATTTGACTATTAGAAAAATTCACAAGACGCTGCCGTTTCGTGCGGACTATACGGTTGGATTATATGACATTTTGGAGCTGGAGGCTGGAGTGGCAGAAGATGGCAAACCAGCAAGGGGAAACGAAAAACCCTAAGCAGCAGAAGCTTTTACCGCTTAATCCCAACTGGGCTCAACTCCAACAAGTCTCTGTTTCTCTCCATATAAACTTCTATATGTATATATTAATTGCTTATTATCTCTGTCTCTGAAATTTCTTTCCTTCATTCTTTCTTTGAACATGTATGTCCGTATTGGTTTATGCAGAAGCTCAAAGCCCATGGTTCTAAACTTTCAAAACCCTCAAATCGTTCAAACCCAGGAACACAAAGTTCTATTTTAGGTAATGTTAATCCTTGTTCTGTAATTTATGCATCTTCCTTTTCTTTTCTGTAATATTAATGCTTGTTCTGTAATATACTATTATCAAACAACTAGAATCTTTATTTATAGAATATAGTAGTGTAATCTAACTCAACTGAAATAAAATTTATTGGCATTCTGTTGTGTAACTTTGGAAGGATAAAACCCGATATAACTGTGAATATTGAATGAGATGATTCCAAGTACAAATTTTTAGCTACGTATGCTTGAACTATTCTTTTGGGAAATCATTCACGGTTTCGAATATTTTGTTGCAAGAATATTTTCCCACTTTACAGTCAAATCTCCATGAGCAGTGAATATTGAGATGGCCGGAATTATGTACACCCACTTTTCGATATATCAATGGTAAATTCAGGTACAACTGTTTGGTGGAAAATGGAATAAGCAACAAACACCAGCCTTTCGTTTAGGAAATGCAATTAATCAATATCCATGACCATGACAGTTCAATTGAATAGCAACTGAACTGCTTATCAAACCAGATTGGTAGATGGTTAAAGCATGTTCTCTGATCAACTCAAACACATGAAGAGAAGATACCACATTCAAACCTGAAGTGAATCATGGATCAGAAGAGCGGCAGCCTCACTAACTATATCATCTCCACTGGAGACTAAACCTTTCACCACCTGAAACACTCCAATTTGACTCTTTAACTATCCTTGATTCAGCAACACCATCCAGTCCATGCTCCTTGGTTTACTGTTTTACTATGCTAGCGGTCTCTTTCGTCGCTGTGCATAGTGTTTGAATGCACCATTCTCTATGAACTTTACTTGATTTCATCACTTGCACAATATGAGCAGTTGTGAGTTATGCATTGAAGTATTAAGAGATATTTGTATAAGTTAAATTCGGTTTTTTGGCTATTGGAAGAAATTTGCATTCCAATATATTGAAATTGTCTTTCTTTGAAGAGATAGAATGTTTGACAATGAAGAATACTTGCCTCGATATTTGCTTTTGATTGTAATATTCTCAATTTAAAAACAAAACCCTTAATCCTAAACTTAGTGGAACATGAATTCTTTGTTCCCTTCTTTTGCATTTGGTTAAGGACTCGTAGAGGTGATGGCAAATTCTATTTGGAGAAATTTCCCTTTAACATATTAATTAAAATTCATGTAATTTTTTCAAATTAGAAGTTTCTTATGCCTTGCTTGCTAGAAGTGCATTCTGCTATTTGAAAAGCAGAATGATGATTCAAATTAACTTTTGTTTTTATTTAATTTCCAAGAAGCGCTCTTGATATAAAAAGAAAAATTTTTAGTTGACTTATTATTATTTTTTATTCTGTAAAAGCAAAATTCTGTCTCAGTTCTATTATCTGTTTTTTTCTAGTTCACATTGAACCTCAATTTTCCATGTTCTATGCTAAAAGGATGTGGCATATACCGAGAAAATTTTGAATTCAAGTTGGACAGATCAGCCTTTTGTTGACATCTTTACAAATTTTGCTGTCAAAAGCAAGGATAAATAAACACTTTGAGAATGTAAACAAGTTATTCCTCAGTTCAAGTTCTAGCATAACTTGGCATGTGATTTTATTTTACAGGGCAACGCAAAGAGAGACCTGATGCAGCATCTGATGAATCTCTTCCAAATCCTTTGACACCAACAAATGACGATTTCAGGTGATTCTTGTACTGGCATGTCTCGCAAAATATACATATTCAATTTAATTAGAAGCAAAAATATCAACGATTATTTTAAAAGGAACCTTTTTTTTTTAAATTATAATTATGTCTTTATGTGGTTATCATACCACTAGATGTCTAGTTCAATATGTACCCAACTTGTTGAACCCAGTTTCTATGTTGCTTGGACTCGAGTACGGGTATATATCTAGAAGTCTGACTTCTTGTTTTTTAAAATTTAGGGTACATGGGTACGGCTAAAAAGTACCTAAAATTAGGATATATGTATGGAGATACATCTATATGTAAATATTTTGATTTTTATATATACTAATTTAAGTTAAAAGATAGATTAAGTTATAACATTTAAATTGATAAATAAATTAAAATTGCAATACTCAATTTCACTTAAAAGATAAAATATTTCAAACCTCAAACTTAAAAGTCCAAAGTCCAAGCCACAAAGACAAACAACGAAATGATATCACATAACTTAAAAAGTTTAACAAATTAGCATTAAACAAACTAGAAATGACTCATTTTTAAAGTTCAAGCAACATGCTTTTATACCGGGAAGTGAAGGATCCGGTAAGGATTCCATACCCATACCCATGTTGTAAGTATCCGACACGGGCACTTCTTCATTTTTGAAGTTTCCGAGTAACATAGCCTAGTTTAATTGAAAATGAATAATTACCTCCTAGCAATTGTGAAACCATCAGAATTTCAGTTATGAAATTTCGGCTGGCTGAGGTTCTGTGTCTATTTTGAGTGAGATTTCTGTTGCTTTTCTAGTATTAGGTGCCCCTCTTGACTAATCACTAATTACAGTGTGACAGATGTAATAGCCATGGATTGTGAAATGGTTGGCATTGGTCAAGGAAATAAAAGCGCTCTTGGACGAGTAACACTGGTATTCATTAGTTGCATTCTTTTCTTTTTGTTTTCATGTCCCCATTTAATGCATTTGACATTCCTGTGCTTTGTGTTCTACATTGTTAAGCTCAATGTCATGAGTGATGGCTTTGTTTAATATCAGTAATTAAAATAACATTGTTTAGTTTATGACAGGTAAATCAATGGGGAAATGTTATATACGATGAGTTTGTTCGACCAATAGAACGTGTTGTTGACTTCCGTACACATATTAGTGGCATTCGACCACAACACTTAAGGAAAGGTGGATTTTGTCTTTCTTATAAACTTTAAATTTGGCATGATATGCAGAAGACACCTTTTAGGCTGTTTTACATATTCTTTATTAACTAGTGCTCCATTTGTTTTAGTAACTTTCTTTTTCTTAAAAAAATTATTTTATAAATTTTTGTAGAAACAGCAATGGTAATACTTAACAAGAAGGGATTCTTCTATAAATCTATCTGAGGATGCTTGATAAACTTTTCTAGGTTTAGTATGCAAACCATTCGCTAAGATAAGTAGCTTAAGTAATCTAGGTTTAGTATGCAAATCATTCCTGATAGCAACACAAGCAAATCAACAAAACACAGAGCTAATTGAAAAAATCAGCAAGCTGAAATTCATTTCACTGAACGAAAATTGATAGAAAACACAATTTAGAGAGCTGCTACTCTTCAAACCAATTAACCCAATATCAAAAAATGTATAACCCCAATCTCTATTTACTAATTATTTATATACTGCATCCCTCTCATGCAACTAACTCTCCTTTTAAAACCCGGGCAATACTTTCCTACCCTTCTTCTAGAATACCCTTCTGTTATACTTCCTGCTCTGTTGTGATTCCAGACTTGGCTGAGGTAGAATTTTAATCTGACCTGGACCTCCAGCTGATAAGTGCCCCTGTGATTAGCTCTGGCGATTCCCCTTCATAGTCTTCTTTTTACGCCTCACATTGGTCAATTGAATAGGAGGCCTATCACATTGACTAAGATAAGTAGCTTAAATAACTAATTATATATGAATTCTAGAAGTTTTTCTAATTATGCAAGACTCCATGGTAATATATAATACCATGGTAATATATAATAGAAGTTTATGTATAGCATTGGTCCAATTTTGGTTCTTAAGCGGAAGATACGAGGGATACAATAGCTCTTTTTCACATGCATGAGGAGTTTTATTCCACAAATTTGGAAATATCTGTTCTATCCAACAATTATTCACATTAAATATTCAACTAAAAGTTGAAATTATAAAAAGAGTTGTTTCCACAGAATAATTTAGAATTTGAACAGAAAGTAAACTATTTAATATGGAATAGCTGTACTGTTGTCTTTCTCTTTCATAAACCAAATGAAGCCTAAAAGTGGGTTGAATTCCTGGTGAATTTTGCAGCAAAGGATTTCCGGACTGTTCAGAACAAAGTTGCAGAGCTCCTCAAAGGAAGAATTCTTGCGGGTCATGCCTTGTCTAATGATCTTAAGGTCTAGAGTATTTGATTTTCGTAGTTGGTTACTTTAACAAGTTTTTAGACAAAAAGAGAAGAAAAGAAATAAACCTGAACTGCAAATCAATGAATACATAGTGATCATTTTATTATTATTTCTTACAGGCATTGCTATTGAGTCATCCCAAGAAGGACCTGCGGGACACTTCAGATTATCAACCCTTTCTCAAGTACTTATGTGCTCCTTGGTTATCTAATGACTAATTTATCATAGTATTGCTATAATTCTGCATATCTTTTGATGCTTCCTACTAATGTGCTTGGTTGGTTGAGCAGAGATAGGCACAGAAAAGCACTTCGTCATCTTGCAGCTGAGTTTCTTGGCGTCAAGATACAGGATGGGGAACACTGCCCTGTAAGTTCTTGAACTTTGAGACGGTGATTAATCAAAGTCAGTTGATTTGCTTTGCATTCTTAGCTTAGGTGCAAATGTTTGTTGCCCCCAACTTATGCTCTCTTCTAGTGAGCTATCAATGTCTTCTCCTGATAGGCAATAAATTGTGTTCTCTTCTCCATCCTTTTCCATTTTGGGGGTCGAGATTGGGTTCAAGTTGTAATTTCAGATTCATGTACTCACTTGTGTTATTCTAGATATGCAACTTGCTATGACTGCAGAATATCATTTTCTCAAGTTGTCTTCAACTAATATATTGAATCAGATTGAAGATGCTCGAGCTGCAATGCTGCTTTACCAGAAAAACAGAAAAGAATGGGAGAAAAGCATTAAAGATCAAATGAGACTCAGACAAAAACAAAAGAAACGCAAGCAGAAAAAGAAATTAAAGGACGGAGATGATGCCCCTGGAAGTTAACCGTACTACCCTTTTTCTTTGTAGCTGTGGCTGCTGCTGCTGATTCGTCTGACATCCTTCTTCAGACAACGAAGACAGAGGGAGATGCCCTGCAAGTTAAGCATGCTGGCATGCTGCCATTCTGCTGGTGGTTTTTAAACTGTTGTAGGCATTATAGTTCCTCTACATAAATTATCTGGTAGCTTAGTTTTCTTGGGATGGATAGAAAGAAGAGGATGCAACTCTTGCACTTATTATTCAGGAACAAACTTTGATTTCAAAAGTGAACAGGGATACACAGATATCTGATTCTTGGTTATCAGTTCAAGTAATTGGTTTGTTAATTTGTGAGGTGAATTAATGTCAACATTGAAAAGTTGGTTTCATTTTAACTAGTTTGAGGAAGTGTAACTGCTGAAAAATGTTAGGTAAAATTGAATTAGTCAACAAATATTGAAGAAATAAATATAATTAATAAATTTGAATTTAAATATTTGTGTTTTTAGTTAATAATATTTATTATAACAAAATTTTATAAAAATTATTTGTAGAATTATTTTATTTCTATTAAAAATATTTTACTTGAGAAATGAATGCATGTTGAATGTTTTTCTTTTTAAATTATTAATTATTATAATTTTAAAAAATTAAAAATTATACAAATAAATCAATTCTATTAATTTAATGTAATATATATAAATATAGATATTATTACATGTGAAAATATTTTTTAATATATTTATTTATTAATTTGAATTTTAAAATTTAATATTTAAAATTTAAGTTTATAAAACATATTTAATATAAATAAATTTTATATTTTATTGGAGTTAATTTCGATATAACTCTTTGTTCAATGTTTTACTTTTGATTCTTTATTTTTTTTTGGTTTGTCAGAACATTTTCAATAGTGCTCAAATAACATTTTTAGTAAAATAAAAAATATCTTAAATTATTTTTAAATATATAAAGTAAATATTTTTTTATAAATTCAATATACTATTTATATTTTTACTTTTTATTTTATTTTATCTCTTGTAAATTAATATTTCTAAAAAATTATATTTTTATTATAATAAAAAAAAGTGATACACCAATAAAAATAGAATAGAAAATCGATATATTTTAAATGACATATAAAATAGAGAATGAAATTTAATTCACATAATCTAATATAGTATTTTCTAAATTTTAAAAATAAAAATTTTATTGAAAACTTTTTTATAAATTTACTGGTTCAAATAAATTGCTTCCGGTATGATAAGTTGATAACCTAGAAATTTAGAGAGGGAGAAATACTATGCGGATTATTTTACCACCGGTTAATTCAGTTGTTAATCAGCGACCGACCACGTACACGTAGACTAGCGTCGGGGTTATAAAAGTCTCCACTTTTGCATTCGTGCGTTTTCTCCCTTTTCCTCCTCGCGCTGTCGATATTTCTGATACAAATTTCTCTGCTCTGATTAAGGTATGCTTCTATTTCAATTAGGGCTTTCGAATCAGTTTTGCTCTTCTGTTCTTGAAACTTAAAATTCCTTTTCTTTGTATTCAGTTGATCATTACGAGTTCTTAGAACTCTTACCTTTCTTTTTTGTTTTCTAGGGTTTAATTTTTATCTTGCTCGATTTGGTTTTATTACTCTAGAACTGCGTAGTTTTCCTCCATTTTGTGATTTTCTTTTGAAAAGGAGGTTTTATTCTGTGTTGTTTGGGGTAATTATATGCTTATCTTGGCTGAGCCGATTTTCCGTATTAGGATTTCTTTTCATATGTTTGTTCATCTTCTTTCCGCTCTGCTAAACCTATTTTAATTCTTGATATTTCTAATGATTGCTATGATTTCATTTCATATGAGTGATGCCTCTAGATGATTTCTAATGATGGCTAGTCTGATTTGGATGACATTGTTTAGCTATTGCGTCCGCTGCATAGCAGATTGGTTGTTGCTTAGACCCTTGTTACAGCTCTATTACAATAACGGGACAGAAATCTAAAAAATAAAAAGAAACATTCTTTGCTTTAAATACATATTTTTAGTGCTTTGTGCATGCTGATAGGCCAAGTCGCCAAGATATGTTCTAACGAGTTTGACTAATAATATTCAGGTTGGTTTGACAAATGGGGAAAAGGAAGTCAAGGGCAAAGCCTCCACCTAAGAAGCGGATGGACAAGCTTGATACTGTTTTCAGCTGTCCTTTTTGCAACCACGGGACAAGTGTTGAATGTCGTCTGTAAGTGATGGTTTAATTTCTTTTCACTATGTGTCTATTTGCAACCTTACCTGTCTTCATGAAATATGCATCGAGCAAAACAATTTTGGGTTTCTTATTGTTGTTTTTTCCCTTTTTTTTTTTTGAAGTGTGGGGATGGAGGTGGGTTGATTGGGTTTGGGAAAATATTTACAGCCAAAAGATTCTGTTATATTTAAAGAGAGCTTCGAGGAAATGTGCATATATGAGGTTTCTTATCCTCAAGTATTCAAACTTATGGTCCTGGATTGCCTTTCAGCTTTTTATTTGATTGAGAGAGTTTTAGCAAAATTTAAGCTTTGATACTGGTGAGGTTTTAATTTTGAAGTGCAAATGGTACTGTTGCTTTCTAGTATACATAATAATTAATTTGTTATACATGCAAGGGATAGTTTTCCGGGGTTCTATATAAAAAGGAAAATTGAGATGGATGGATGAAGGAAACGAGACATGTGTTCCAGTTGTCAAGATGTTGGGTTAGTTTGGTTGAAAAGTTTATTAAATTTATATAAAGAAAAGAGTCAGATGAGTAGAGGCAAAATATATTAATTCCTATGAAATATCGTTATGAGCAAAAGTGATGTCATGATGTCCAAGGTTTCTCATTGGAATTACACTTTTTAGTGCCATGAAACTTTACAAACTGGTAGCTTAGTGTGAGATAAAGGCACAATCATAAGGTGTTGTTTGTAATGGAAACTATAGTAACTTATTATGGTATTCAGGAATTAATTTGGCTTTGCCTGGCAGTTGCCTTTAGAATAATTCAGATTTCCTATGGAAAAGAACAAGTACATGTTTACTGTTCAGCTAGTCTTGAGAATTCTCTTAACTTTTTAATTTAGCAACAAACAAGCTAACTCACCCATGCATGGATTATAGCAGTTCTAAATCTAGTAATTGCAATGGGGATATGATATGGACCATATGGTGATCAGTGAAAATCAATGTGGATTTATAGTATATAATTATGTTGGATATTGATAGGACACCGCTAGTTTTTTGTTTCACTACACATCGAAATAATGGTGTATGAGTATCAAGTGGATGACAAAAGAATTTTTGTCTTACAAAAATTGAAGTTGAGGAATATTTTTGGTTCCAAATTGAAGTTTAGAGACAACAGGTGAAAATAAAGATGTTAACATGTCTATTCAAATACGTCAACATGGCATGATATGTCAACATATTAACGGTGAGTTTGACGGTAAATTGATAGTGGGATAGTATGTGGGCGTTTGGAATTGCTGTTAAATGTTTCAAAGCATGTTTTATATTTTTTTTTATTTAATTAACTGATTTTTTTAAATTTTTTATAAACTGTTTTTCTTAAACATTTTTCTCAAACATTCTTTTGGAAAAAAATCTATTTACTTGCTTCTACCTGAAAGCAATTCTTAAAACTCAAAAAAGTAAAAAATACAAAATTTTTTCTGAAAAACACTTTTTCCAAACACAATGTCAAACGGATCCTATGTGAAATTAAATTAGAGTTTTCTTTTTCTTTCTAGAATACAAATTGAAGTTTAGGGATAGCATTGTGCATAAACCCACACTTTTATGACTTAGATGTGTTCTTTCTTCTTGTCACTGTGCACAAGAAAGTTAGGCAACAGTGTAATCCAAGCTTAACTTTGGTGCTGATCTATTACAGTGTTATATGTGAGAATTAATTATTTGATTTATGTTTGGCTTCAGTGATATGAAAAACTTGATCGGTGAGGCTGTTTGTGGGATTTGTCAAGAAAGCTTTAGCACATCTATCACAGGTATGCTATGTTCTGTATTTTCTGCTGAGTCATGAATATCAAAATATTAGAATTTATACTTCTTAGCTTGTAAGAGCTACATATGAACGTATATCTGTATGCAAAAATGCAATTATGGATACTTAATGTAATTTCAGTGAATTCTAATACTATTTAGCTGGAAAATAAGCTTATGAACTTTCTGTTGCTAGCTTTTCATTATTCTGAAGAAAACTATAGCTTCAAACTTATTTCATGGAGAAACTCAAATTTGGTTTGGCTTTTGGACTTGATTCTGCACGTTGTGAATGGCATAAGCATAACGTTCCTTCCCACTGAAACCCCAAATCCTCACATGCATGCACACTCACACGCGGGCACATTTAAATGTATCTATGACATAATATAGGAGTTGAACTAATTTTTTCTATGTTGTGTAATTGCAGCCTTAACTGAAGCCATAGACGTGTAAGCGGAAAGCATATTTCATTGGTTTGAGAATTTTCTTTAAAACAAATTAGGCAGTTAACTTTTGATATCTATCTTAGATGTAATTTTTTGGCCACAGATACAGTGAATGGATAGATGAATGTGAAAGGGTCAACAACCTTGAAGATGATGGTGCTTACAGAGCTGATTAGGTGGTTGTATCCTGCTTCATCGGTGGAAAAAAGATAGCCTTATGAAGGCATGTTGGATCTATTAGCAAGGACCTTATTTTAGTTCTAAAGTCTAGATATGTTGCTGCTTGTACAGTAGTTAGTGGTCCGTGCTATGCTTGATTCATGTAACGCATATTGGGTTTTAACTTTGAAGGATGATGAACATCTGGAATATGTTTTGGAGGTAAAACACTAAATAATGTGATGTATGATGTTCTCTTAAGAGAATTGTCTAAATGTTGTTTAAATTTTATCATTTCCTGCCCAATTTCACTGTTGGAGTAATCTTCAAATTGAGAGTCAGATGTGGCCTATGGAATTTAATTTGGAGTATGATATTTCTGACTGTACGACAGGGGCTTGTCTGACTCTTATCTGCTTGATAAACCGTTAGTTAATTGAATGATCTTGACGTTTCCGAAGCAGCTTCTGGTGGTCTTGCTAATGCCGTTGTTGTTGAATGGCCATGTTGGTGTTTCTCTCTGCCAAAGATCTTGTGTCGTCTAATTTGGGGCTATGTGCTCTTTCCTTATTAAATAAGAAAGGAATGCATAATTGCTTAGCTTAATTTGGTATTATATAATTTAAAACAAAATTGCTATCGCTCTGGTGCCTTGCGTGGCCTTCCTACTCGACCTCGGCGGCGCCCCCGTGGTGGCTACCCTTACCCTTGGTCTCATGGTCGCTTACATCCTTGATTCTCTTAATTTTAAAGCCGGTGCGACATTAACCTAGCTCCATCGCAGAGCCGCTCGATCTCCTCCACCACCTCGGTGGGCTCTTGGATGGGCAAGGTCAAGGGGTTCTTCACCTGCAAAAAAGAGGACTCTAAAGACTGTGGAATCCTTCACACTCGTTCGTGAGTATAAAATCACTATTCTGTTATTGCCAGCAAACGCAAGATAAGTTGGATCTTTCGCGGACTAATTGCAACAAAGAGAATAATTTTTATCACTTTATAATAAATTAATATCAAATTTTTTAATAATTATAAATTGGTACAATTAAAATTATAGTAAAAAATGTTTTAGCAATATTTTTATAAACCCACTTATCATCTATTTAATTAAAATTTTAACTTAAATATTAAATTGTGATAAAATAAAAAAATTTACATTTAAAAAATTTAATACTAATTTAAAATAAAGTGCAATTAACTCCAAACCCGAACCCAAAAAGATCGCTCCTCTGTCTCTCACTCTCTCAAAACTCGGCCGAGTGAGATTTCAAATATTTATCTCTGTTTTCTGCCGTTTTCAAGTCTTTCCATCAGTTCCAAACTGAAGCAGAAAAAAACAATTAACCATCTAATTCTAATTACCCCATATCTCTTTTGGTCTATCTACACTGTTATTCTTTCCAATTCGTATTTCAGTTGATTCTCACTGCTCATGGGTCGACCTCCCAGTAATGGCGGCCCTGCTTTTCGCTTCATGCCCAATGAGGTACCTCTTCTCTTTATTCTCCCTTTTTTGTTCAAATAAACGTTTGTACACGTTTCTGTATAATTTTGCACATGGTTATGTGGGCATACGCGCGTTTAAAATTTAGAGTTGGAAACACGATATAGTTTGGTTTCATTGCTGGGTTTATCTGTTTGATTTCTGGGTTTCGATATTTCTTTTCCTTTCCATTTAACTTTCGTGTCTAGTGTTTTTTTTTTTTTTTGCTCCTGTTATTAAGGCATATAACATGAATGATTGATGGCTTGTTCAATGTCAGTCCTGACTTTGTATTTGTCCTCCTATTGATTATTTTCTTTCAGAAATTTAAATTTCTGGTTTTCAGGAGGTTTAGTGTCTAGAAATATTAGGTGGTCTTGGTAATGACTCTCTAGAAATCAACTAAAAAGTATGAAAATATGAATATGCATTTTTCATTTTTTATTATTGTAAGGGGTCGTATTTTTTTATTGTTGTAAGGGTCGTTTGCCATTGCGTTTAAAAAAAAAAACGTTTTAGGAAAAAAAATTTTATTTTTAACTTTTTTTAATTTTTGAAAACTGCCTTTTTGATTGAAGTAAGTAAATAAATATTTTTTATGTAACAGATTTGAGAAAATCAGTTTATAAAAAAATTAAAAAAAAAATAAGTCAATTAGATAAAAAAAATTCAAAATTTGTCTTTGGACACTCAATAGCAATATCAAACATCCCCTTAGAAAACTAGCTGGAGTTTTTTATTTGTAATCTCAGCTTTTTTAGAGTCAATTTATTGTTAGATTCATTTCTGCTCATGCTCATTTAAGAAAAAAAAAAAGATCTTGAAGAAAGCAATAAGAAATAATTATAAGGCAAAGACTATTGTACTCACCTTTATATCTTCTCTAGTTAGTAAGTGTACTTAGTTTGGCTAGACTTGTGTAAAGACTTCAAATCAATGTCTGCTTGTCTCTTCCTTTTCTCATTGAGTCTAGTTTTTGCAACTTTGATTAAATGAATACATTTCCAGCAAGGAGACCTTTTAGTTTACTACATGTTAGATTATTCTTATTGCTAAAGAAACCAGAATGTAACAATATGGAGTTCTTCCATCCTTGAGAATAATAACTTTGTTTTTTAAAAAATTGTGCTTATCAACAGGTCGCCTCACAAACATATGTATAGAATATGGAAAAAACGATAAGGCTCCATTTGTTTTGCAATAAGCAGCTTGTTCATGGAAAAGTTAAAACCAATAAGTAATTTTCTGCCAATTGGATAAGCAAACTTATTTAGAAAAACTTAAATTGTTCTCTTGTGATCTACAGCAAACAGTGATGCCTTGCAGCTGTCAGTTAATGGTAAACTAGTGGGGGTATGCCTATGTGGTTATAGGTTCTTTATCTTCTTTTAAGTTTGTTGAAGTCTTGAATGTGAGTTCCCATCTTGAAACTAGCTATGTTTTCTTTTGAATTGGATATAATTTTGACTGACCAATTAATATGGATATTATACTTATAAATCTTTGTTTTCTCTTTTCATTTTGGCTTACAGGCTTATGTTTTACATATGTTCTGAACACTTCACTGATTTTCTCAAAAGATGCACCTTTAAGACACTTATCTAATTTGTGGAGAGTATGGATATCTGATGTTTTATCCATATTTTAAAACTTCTAATGATGTGCTTTTACGTTCTTTGGCAAGGTAACGGAGATGGAAAGTATTTTGCTAGAACACCATAACACAATGCCAGCTCGAGAAGTTTTGGTAGCTCTTGCTGATAAGTTCAGGTGTGCATTTTGCTTTAGATGTTGGCATTATCTTGATATTAGTGTGGAGATTCAAAATTATGATGCAATTTTATTTGGTTGTAGTGAATCTCCAGAACGAAAAGGGAAGATCACTGTGCAAATGAAACAAGTGAGAAAATGTTATTGCATAACTTTTTCTTGCAACTATTTGGAGTTTATATCTCAATTGAAATTTTTATTGTAGGTTTGGAATTGGTTCCAAAATAGACGGTATGCAATAAGGGCAAAATCAAGCAAGGCTCCTGTGAAGTTAAATGTTTCTCCTGTGTCTCGACAGGAGTCAACTCCAGTGAGAACTGGGCCTCAAGCTGTAGCTGCTCTTATTCCTGCTCCCATCCCTGCTACTGTGGCTGCACCTTCAGGTGTAATGATTTCTTCTGAAGTTTAGAGGATCTTCTTTCCCTTTCCTTAAATTTTGGGATTACTTGTGGTGTGGCATGTGTTTTTTTTATTCATATGATGATAGCCTAGTTACCTAGATTGAAGTTACTGCCTTATCAAATATGTCCGCTCAATTGCCACATGTATCCAGACCATTTTAATTGTCTAACAATTGCCATTCTTGCCTCCAGATCATTTAAATTGTATAATAATTGCCATGCGTGTCTCCAGACCACCTAAATTGTCTAACGCCTTCAAGTGGGTTGAACAGTTGATTGCTATCTAGGCTATATTTGCTTTGGCAGAACAATTGTATCATTGAATAATCCATAAGTAGTCTGTTGACGTATTTTAGTGGTCAGATTTCGTTGAATGAATTACGCACACAAAGATTATTCTTCTCAGTTTGTTCAAGCACAGATTTATCTTTATCTTCTTATATATGATGTGTTTTCTCTATTTTTCCATTATCATTTGTTGCAAGTTTGATGCTTGAGGAATATCTTAGTTACTGTGGCAGCTTCTTATCATTGAACATTTTGGTTTTCCCTCGTCTTGTTCTTTTTATTCCTTCGCTTGTTGAAATTCTTTCTTTATTCTATCATTTCATCTGATCAGCACAGAATCAGATGGATTATCTTATAATTTGACATTAGGCATAAAAGCTTATCATTGGAACATCATAGTGCTATGAAGAAATTCTGTAGGAAGCCAAAACTGTATTTCTCAGGATC
Source organism: Balakata baccata (assembly GCA_949630135.1). Lineage (NCBI taxonomy): Eukaryota > Viridiplantae > Streptophyta > Magnoliopsida > Malpighiales > Euphorbiaceae > Balakata > Balakata baccata. The sequence continues at coordinate 1,638 of CATIWF010039207.1, read as the reverse complement.
CAACTCTTATTTATAAATAGAATTTAGTAATTTGCACAAACTAGAGTCAAGTATAATTATCTTCATTTTTAATCCTCATGAGCTATGTGACTCTTTTTCTTTATCTTCTTTTTCTCAAAGTATGTACCTGCACTTTCTCAAATTCTAGTGTGCATGTTGAGAGGAACGATGTAAAATATTTTTTTCTTGAGCATTTTTTAAAATGATTTTTGCATCCTTTCCTTTCATCTTTTGAGAACCAAATGGTGGTCAAGTATTTGTGTGATATGGTGATTTAGATGTTACTTGAAGTCCTGATTAGTCACTGAGGAATCTTATTCATTAGTTGGCAGTTCTTCCAGATGCTGCAGAATTCATTATTTTAAATGCATGCTCATTCTGGTTGTCATTCTTGTATTTATTTTGCCCTCATTTCTCGAACAGTCCCTACTGCAGGAAGTGCCCCTACTGAAAATTCTTACATGGAATTTGAAGCCAAATCTGCAAGGGATGGGGCATGGTGAGTATTTTGCATCATTCAGATTGCACATTCAATTGATGAGATTATACATATTTGATACTTGCTGACTTCTGTATCTCGTGTATGAAATGCTAGAATGTGTTTCACTTTCTCATCTTCTTTGTCAGGTATGACGTTGGGACCTTCCTATCCCATAGACATTTGGAGACAGGAGATCCGGTAATAGTTGAGCTCATTTTCCTTGCAAACATTGATTCAGTATTTAATAAGAACTTGATTGGGTAAAATGTATTTTTTGTACAACTTTTGTAAGTGTATCAAATGGGTACCAAAATTTTGATTCATATCAAATTGATACCAAAACTTTGAAGTTAAATTTCCGATCATGGTACAAAAACTTTTCAGGCATTCACGTCAGCAAATCTGGTGGCCACGTTAGTAAATCCAGTGGCCACGTAAGCAAATTTGGCTACCACGTCAGCAAATCTGGTATCCACGTCAGCTTGGTACCATGATCTCAAACAAACTCCAAAGTTTTGGTACCAATTTGATATAAACTCCAAATTTTTGGTACCAATTTGATACATATGCTAAAATTTTGGTACTATTAATTTATTTTACCCAACTTAATTAGGATCCTTTGTGACTTGTAGTGCACTGCTCTTCATTGTATGGATTCTAACAGTAACTGTACTATAAGACTAAATTTCTTGTTATTTTAGATCTTGCACTAAAAAGTTACCTGCCTTTAACCCTATTATCAAGTATTTGTCTTCAGTAACAATTGACTGGTGATCATTATGTGTGCATGGTTAACTGAATCTTGTTATGCTTTCTCCACTGAGAATGAACATCAACTGCTGACATTGTGTGGAATTTTTTTTTATTAGCAGGTTGTTGTTGCTCTTTGCATTGTGGGAATCCAGGAGTTCCTCCCCACCCCCCAACAAAATAATATAAAAATAAAATAAAACATTTGGTACTCTTTGGATTTTTTTGGGTATTTTGTAGATCTGCTCCTCTCAAGTTGTGTTCCACTGTCACTGGTCATTTCAGGAAGTATTGGTTCGGTTTGCTGGTTTTGGACCAGATGAGGATGAATGGGTCAATATTCGGAAGAATGTCAGGCAGCGTTCCCTTCCATGTGAAGCTTCAGAATGTGTTGCAGTTCTTCCTGG
>CATIWF010039205.1:0-33543 GCA_949630135.1 Balakata baccata | reverse complement strand
TCCCAATGGACAAGATTTTCGAAAATAAAAACCTTAATTTAATAAGTCGCCATCTAATGTTTACCTGTAAAATAATCACGTAACAGGTGTTACAAAGCATTACATTATCTGTTCATCCATATCAGAAAGTTTAAGAAAGGTCCCTTTGAAAATTAAACGTCTTTATTCTTCAAGATCCAAGAAAACAAGAAGAAAACAGAAGGTACAAAATAAGCAAAAGAATAAATTAATAAGCATGCATGGGTCCATATTGGAGAGGTTGTTAATTAAGTAAGGTTGCCATCATCAGCCGATTCAGCTGATACTGACTTGAGCTACTGTCTAAATGTTCTTTAGACGAATAATACAATGCATATTGTTTCTTGGCTTAACTGCCATCTCACCTAATTCAAATAACCTCCAGAAATTGATTTATTATGATCCGATCGATTTAGATAAAACTAATTTAAGAATTTATAAATACGTTGTGTCGTTGCATGTCCTCTTCTCCTGTCCCCACTGAAAGGGAAATTCTAAAACCAATTTGACAATTCCAAGAATTTTATCAGACAGGACAATTGAGTAAAATGAATACAAACCTACCAAAATAAAGAATATTTAAAATTCGTGCAAGTTTTCACATCTCAAATAAATCATTCATTCCGGACTATAAAATAAGTTCGAGACAAAAGGTCGGAGCAGACGATGGGCCTATGGGATCATGTCCGAGCTGGCTTGTGTCTCAATTTTGTGTAACCCCAACTCTATGCCACCTCGTCCAAAGACACGTGTAACTTTGAAAACCATAGATTTTCAACTACTGTGTATAATAATATTACAAAAAATGAAAGAAAATGATCCAATTGACTTTTGAAACCAAAGGTGTGAACACTGAAAAAAAAAATTAAAAAATCAGAGATGAATTCCCTTCATCATATGAACTTTGACATCTGGTTAACGTGACTGGGGAACATTAGACACGTCCACACATGGTTATGGACCTGTTAAAATTAAAAATAAGTAAAGACTCATTTGTCTTATAGTCTTAAAGAAACTACCAAGAACTGCTAATGACGAAGCTTAGTTGAACTAACTATAACTGTTTGTTTAGCAAAAACAAATATTTTATGGGACAAAGCCATTGTTATACGCAGAATTTGGTCTAGATTAAAATTTATTACATACGTAAGAAATGGTAGTAATTTTATAAATAAATCAAATGTATACAGCTATTAATCATATGGTAATATTTTTATAAATATTTATCATCTATCATTAAATAAAGGTTTATTAGTTTATTGAAAATGTTCAATAGTTCATTAAAAAATATTTATTAGTTCATTAAAAAATGTTTGTTACGAATAAACTGAAAAAATTTATTACGAATGAATTAAATGTCCATTAATTTATTAAAAAAGATTCATTACGTCATTAAAAAAAATTCATTACGAATAAAGTAAATTTTCAATAGTTTATTGAAAAGATTCATTGTCAATAAATTGAAAAAATTCATTACGAATAAACTAAATGTTCATTAGTTTATTAAAAGAGGTTCATTAGTTCATTAAAAAAAAATTATTACGAATAAAGTAAATGTTCATTAGTTTAATAAGAATGTTCATTACGAATAAATTGAAAAGGTTCATTGCGAAATAAATTAAATGTTAATTAGTTTATTAAAAAAGTTAATTAGTTTATTAATAAATGTTCATTTCTTATATTAATATAAGTTTATTTTATTTTTTTTTGTGTACATAATAGATATTTTTTTGTATTTTTATTTGTAGGTATGAATTCTCTTAAAAAAATTCAAAATGTAACAAAAAAAATTAAAATAAAACACAATAAAAAACAACAAATGGAGACAAATACCATATGAAAAAGCAAAAAAAAAAACCACAAAATAACTATTGTTTATGTTTTAAAATAAAACGAATATTTAATAATGAACCTAAATTAATAAATGAATATGTGTAAATTTATTTTATTTATAAAATTATCACTATACCTTTCATATGTATTTTGTCCATATTGCTAGACCTGGTTATTCCAGTTCGAAACCAGCCGAACCGGACCGGTGGTCAACGGTTCCGAACTAGAACCGGACCGGAATCGAAACCGTTGATGGATCGATTAAGCAGAATTTAGAACCGAAGCCGCCGGTTTTGGTTCCTAGCCGAAACTAGAAAGAAAAAATCCTGAGGACCTGCCTACGCCCGTCAGAATGGTTGATGACCCTTATGATGCGCAGTCTAGGGACCTAACACGTGTCAGGTCCCTCTCCTCCACCTTTCCAAAGTTTTTTTTTTAATTTTTTTAAATTAATTTATAATATAAATATTTTAAAAAAATAAATATAGTAAAAGATAAAAATGTCATTATAACTAAAAATAACATATATAATTTAAGAGTATTTTTATTTTTTCAACTATTCAAAATTTTCTCTATAAATACCTTATTTCATTTCATCAAATTCTCTTTTAATTCTATATACACATTTCCTCGAATTCTCTCAATTACAAAAAAAAAATTATTTTTTTCTTTTAAATTCTCTCTGGTCTCTCCAATTACACTTTAATTTTTTTTAAACTCTATAATTCTCAAATTTTTCTCTCTTTATTCTCAAAAATGGCAAACAATAGTAGAAGAAGCAATTTCAATTCCAACAATCTTTTTGTGGATGTGGAAAATTATGATAATTTTGTTAATATGGATGATGAAGAGGAGGAGATGACAAATGAATTAGCTTCCGCACACAGCACTGAACAAAGCCAAAGAATGACAGATAATATTCCAACAAATGTGAATCAAGGGTCAGATCAAAAATTCCGCTCATCCGATATTTTTCAAATTTATTTCAAGAAAATACAACAAAATAATGGTCAATTACAAGTTGTATGCAACTATTGTGGCCAAACTTACAATTTTAAATAAGGTGGTGGGTATGACACTTTCAAAAAATATTTGGAAAATAAACATGCGACTCAACTCGATATTGCAAGAAAACAAACTCAAATCTCCGATTTTACAAGTTTGTCTTCTAACTCTTCATTATTTTAATATAATGATGAAATGTATAAACAAGAAATAACAAAAATGATAAGTGTTGAAAATTTATTAATTTAGTTTTGGAGAAAAAATCGGCTTTAACAATTTTTGTCAAACTACTTTAAATTCCGCTACTAAACGTGTTCTAAAGAATATTCTTAAACGTATTTTATTTAAATTGTATAATGAAAATAAAAAAGAATTGTGCAAAATTTTTTCTTCTTTAAATGGACGTGTTGCAATTTGTAGTGATTTTTGGAGTGATCATTAGTGCATACATTCATATATGGGTATAACATGTTATTGGATTGGAGATGATTGGTTATCAATTATCTTTTATCCTTTAAAGATACTTAAGGTATACCGGACTTTATAACATTTGTTCATAATCGTTTCAGGTTGAAGGTATCCCTAAAATATATCCAAGGTATGATCCAAGTATACCAAACTTTATAGACTGTTGTCTTAAGTATTTTATGCTGAAGGTATCACCAATATATACCCAATATATATTGGACTTTATAATCTTTGTTTATAACTATTTTAGGCTGAAGATATCCCCAAGATATACTCAATGTATGTCTAAGATATACTAGACTTTATACCATTGTTCACAATTGTTTTACGCCGAAAGTGTTCCCAAAATATATCCAAAGTTTACCTGACTTTATAACATTTGTTCACAACTATTAGACCAAGGTATTTCCAAGATATACCTAAGATATATCCAACTTTATAGCATTTGTTTACAACTGTTTTAGACCGAAAATATTTCCGAAATATACTCAAAATATACAAAAGATTCATATATAATTATAGAAAGTATTTAAGCATGTAAAGTTTTTTTTTTTTTTTTGATATTTATAAAAAATTTCCAAAAATATATCAATGTAGAGCAATTCATCACCCACATGCCCTATAATTAACTGGTTTTTTAGGTACAAGTCTATTATTTAAAAAAAAAAAAAAACTTCTGTTGGGCCCACCACACCATACAACCCAAACGACATTCTTCCAAAACAACTGGACCTACCTTTGACTGGGGCAACTAAGTAGGTGGACCCTGCACTCTCTGAACCCACACGTGGCATATCACCATCTGACAATTGAAGCGTGTCAAAGGTTCAAATGGTTGATTAAAACCTAAAGTTTTTATTTTTTTTAATCAGAAAACCTACAGTCGAGGTCCAGATCGGAACTAATCTTTGGGATCCAATGGGCTTCCAGGCCCACTTCATTCATGGGCCTTAGAGCTACGTGTGCTGACCGAATGCCATGCTTTTCCACTGGCTTCGGAAAGGAGGAAAAAGGGCTAGGACCTTATATCTTAGAGGCACAGGAGAAGTTTAACTCCTTAAAAATTTAGATTCTAGTCCCCCCCTTAAAAAAAAAAAAGAAAGAAAAAGAAAAAGGAACCATAAGTAACCGGAAAAGTTTATAGACCTGGTAAAACCAGAAACTTTTCAGGCGCGTGATACACAACGGGTCTGCAGATCACGGATGGTGAACTTCACCTCCATGCAGATCGCGTAATAGAAACAGAGCGTTCAAGTAAAGGAAAAAAAAACTACCATCAACTGCTTTCTCGTATCATTCGCAGTATTTCTCGCGATATTGCAACTTCAAAAATAAATAAATAAATGATCATGTGGCGGTTGTAATTTATAAATAATTGATTTATGAAATTAAATGATTACCGGTTTTTCCTGTTGAAACGAAGATGGTGTATAGTGTCTATATATATGCATGGGATTAAAAAAAAAAAAAGAAGGCAACTTGCTTTAATAGTTTCCGGTGACATTTCCACTGGAAGAAAGTAACTGGAAATCGAAGAAAGAACACATGCACGAAGGTGAAAAAGAAGAAAAAGAAAAAGCCATTTTCTTGAATGAAAGCAATGGAAATATATAGACATGCAAAAAGCAAATAAAGAAAAGTAAAAAGGCTTACCAAATTTAGGGACTTTCTTGTGAATTCTTGAGCTAGCCAAAGGAGCTTCACAAGCACAAAATGAAAGAACAAAAAAGAGTGAGATGGGAGGGGAAAGGGATAGAGAGGAAGCTTGAAGTCATGGAGATTTGAGAGAGGAGAGGATGGGCATATATTTATAGTTAAGAGAGAGAGAGAGAGAAATTAAAGAAAAAAAGGTTTTAGGGATTACATCGTAACTTCCTAACCTTTTTTACTACTTTTTTAAAATTTTTGAAGAATCTGCATTGACCAAAATGGGTCTCAGCATTAGTTTTTACTCTAACTCCCGTTAGCAAAACGTTTTTTTGAAAAAAATTTTATATTTTTAATTTTTTTAAATTCTAAAAATTGTTTTTTTTATAAAAATAAATAAATAGATATTTTTTTCAATTTATTTTTAGAGCAAAAATATATTTAAAAATAATAATTTATAAAAAATTAAAAAAATTAACCATCCAAATAAAAAAATTCAAATTCTATTTTTGTAACAATGTATGTGTCCCTGCAATTTCTTATTTGCCAGGTTTTTCTAATTTTATCGCCTTTGTATTCCAATTTGCTAATTGTCTATTATATTTATTTTTCTGGTATAGTAAGTCCTCTAACAGTTAATTTTCGTCTTGCTATAAAGAACAATCAAGATTTCAAAGCTAAAATGCATGGATAGAAATTTTATGCCACGAAAATTAACTTTTTAGGGAATTAATTAGTTATACTTAAAAAGATTAGTGGGGTTTTTACCTAATCATAATGAATATAAAAAAAATTATCAATTTATGTTGCATGAAAAATTATTTCCCAACATTTGTCAAATTGGCTAGATAGGATGGAGATTGAGTCACGGTGTCAACAATTGCTATTCAAAATAGCGATAATTGATTTACAATAAAATTGCTAGTTATATTAGCGATTATACAATGTGTACAGTATAATCGCCAATTACACTAATGATTATATACAGGCATCTAGCAGCCCTGGATATAGGTGGTGGTAGACTTATAATCGCTGGTGTGGCTAGCAATTTTGGTCATCCACCCCTCCGACCACTTATAAATACCCCATTTGAAGTAAAAATAATGAACCACCAATATTTTATGCACTAGGATTTGTGGCCTTGCATAACTCTCTATATAGCTATACAAGACATGCTTCACTCCAGCTGAAATGATGTACTACAGTTAAGTCTTCTAAAAGAGGAAGGAATATTAAATGTACTTTTGCACTTGACTTGTCTGCAAATAGTGTCCCACTAATGACGTGTGAATGCATGTATATGACAGTGAATAATCTTATTATCTGCATCTTCTAGGAGATTACTGAATTGTTCACTGAGCCACCTTAAGTTCAATTTTGAACTCGAAAAGACATTATTTGGTGGTCTAGCACATAATTTTACACAATCATAATGTCCATATCCAATCATTGTTGCACCATCGATAAATAGCTCAGTTTGAATGGCCACATCCTGAAGTATAATAGTTATCTCTCCTTCGGGAAAGTGAAATGTATGAGTCTCAAATTTATATCGCTCGACAAATACAGTAATAAGATGTTAATCCAATTGAAAAAATCCAAGTTGAGCTACTCCTAAAAATTTAGTCTGCTGGAGTACATGTCGAACACGAGCATCAATTTCCTTCACGTACAATAATGTAAATGCACGACGATATGTGAGTACAGAAAACTTAAGCTGATCGTGCCAAACAAATTCTGATCTGTGTACGCATTGTAATCTCAATAATGATTAATCATAAGGTTTAGATGTATTGCATATCTCATGTGAGACTGCATATCCTGAAAAAAATATAAACATACATGTAATTACTTATGATATATCAATAAAATGATTTGACAACATGAGTTGAAATATCAATAATAATTTAATAAGTAGACAACACATACAACACAATTACTATTCGCATAAAAATTTATTCAGCAGACAATACAATAATAAAATTATTTGATTATAATTTAATATCTTATATAAATTTATAAGTTTAAATATATATTTAGTAATGTATATATATATATATATTATTTAAGTTTGATTAAAAACTACATTTTTTTAAAATAAAATATGGAATTACATTATTTATTACATTTCTATATTATTTAATTATATTTCTACAATTCTTCCTGGATTGATGCCTGAGTGGTTAATGGGAACATACTGTAAATTTGTTGTCAATATGTCTATGCTGGTCCAAATTCAACTCGGCCCAATAATTCAATGGTAAATATAAAAAAAAAATTCACAATTTAAAGGATTGTTTATAAAGGGCCCAACAAAATTTTTTATTTTTGAATGGCTGTTCCAAGAAAACATACCTCTATATCAAAAAAGCGTATTCAAAAAAATATTTGGAAAAGAAAAGGATATTTAACAGTAGAAAGTATTTTTGAATGACTGTTCATAAATGACTCATATATATAATTTTTACTATTAATTAGTACCAGATTTATTCTAAATTATATTTTTAGATCCAATAAGTAACGATACATAGTGAATTTGTCATATTTATAGACTATAAATTTAATATCCAAAAAAATCATAATTAATATTTTAGTTATATTAATTATAATCAAAATGGTAAAAATAAAGCAAATAAATTATTAATTATTTTATTTATGTAATAATTTTATGATTTAAAAAAATTATTTTTTCCTAATAATATTTATAATTAATTACATGATTTATAATTCACAAATAAATACAAATATTTTATACCAATGATTTTATTTAGATACTTTTTTATATTATTTCTCTATTTAAAAAAAATATTTTTTTAAAAAAAATATTTTTTAAAAAAAATTTAATTATTTTATGTATATGATGTAATTATTTTATAAAAAAAACTATGCCACTACAAGACAAATATCTTTTACAATATATTAAGTACTTAACAAGTTTAGATAATTATTTTATATACCACTACAAGCCAAATATATTTTAGAATAAATTAACATTAAATAAATACTATATATTAAATAAACAACAAAAATAAACATACAATACTATATAACAAATAAAATTACATAACAAAATATGTGATACATATAAAATTAAATTTCAATACGATGTCTATATACCTTAAATAGTCATTTTACTTCTTTCTCCTTATTTTATTTATATTAATAATCTAAATATAAAATAAAATCATAATCAGAATATAATTAAAATAAAAATCAGAATATATGGAAAAAAAACTCACCAAAATTTTCGAAATTTACTTCAAGTGTTTTTTCTCACTTATATAGAAAGTTATACAATTTTCTCTAAAAAGAAAAATAAGAAACTCTCCAAAAAAATTTTTTAATCTTTAATAGACTCATTGTCTTTCACTCTTTCTCCTCGCTATCTATTTCCTTTCACCTAACGAAAATATGCAAGTGGTGAGGGTGGGTTAATAAGAATGGGATGGGAATGTCGGGCTGGGGGTGTTAAATGTTCATTGGTAATGATTTTCTGTCATTTCTGCTATCCTCTAGCCTAGGTCATGTTAGCTAGCACACTGAAATCGCTAGTATGATTAGCAATTTTAATGCAATTTGTACCGCTCTGCCCAACTTTTCAAGACCGATGATCGTAAGGGAATCATATTATGCTGTATGTACTTTTCTACTGTGTAATCACTAATTTAACTTGTGATGTTACTATTGCACTCAAATCGTTTGTTTGAATAGCGATTTTAGTCCCTTCCACTTGCAAAAAAAAGGGCACATATAAGGAAATATGTTTGTTTTTATCGTGTATTCATAATTATTATTATTTTTTTACACATTTAAGGTAAAAATCCCAAGATTAGTAAACATAGCAAATAAATTTTACTTTTTGCAATTCCACTTATTTATAAGCAACTTTGAGATGCTGTTACTAATTAATGAATTATGATTAAAAATTGTTAGGCAGAAGTACTTTAATTGGTGTTTTTATTAGTGATAATATTTTTTATTTCGAGTCTTGTTGTTATAATCCATCAATATTAATAGATATAGAATACCTTTATAGCAAGTCGAAAAGAAATAATTATCCACTTTGTACCGTACGTGGCGTTTTAATAAATTAAAATAAATTGTTTGTTAAATTATAAAATAATATAAAAAAACCTGATAAATACACGTGTACGACCCAAGAATTGCATCTAAACAGCAGTCTTATCCAAGAATAACCCTACTAGAATAGGTGTTTATTAGGGGGAGCGACAATGTCCCCATCCAACACAGCATTGAAGGCTGCCTCTCCATCAGTTCCCTGCCACTTAACATAAAATAATCCTGAGCAACATTAAATAAAAATGATGCCAAAGTCGAGAGTTTCTCTTGTAGTAAATTCTCCGGAGAATTCCATGACCCATAAACAAGAAAATAATTGCCATTTGCCCATGAAACTTCTTCGAAGTTCATATTAATTAAGTGACATGGGTTTTGTTCATTTTTAACTCACGTTTGTTGCGGTTTGCGAATTATTAAATAAAGAAAAAAACACATATAGTTTTGACTCATCATCTTATATTATTTATTGAGTCCTTAAATTAATTTTTATTAATTCAAATTAAACTTAATTATCAAATTTTTTTGTTTATCAACATTAAATCCTTTTATGAATTATAAATAACATGAAAAAAAATCAAAATTAGATGGTCTAATTTCTGATAAAAATAAAGGTTTGAGGGTAGATCTAATATAAATAAATAAAAAATTAAAGGACTTCATTTTAATAAAAGAAAAGAAAAAAATGTAGAGCTTAATTTGAATAATTTTAAAAAATATGAATAATTCGGAGGCCAAATTATATATATGTTTGTTGCTCTTAATATAAAAGTCTCCGTCCTCTTAGGTTGACAGCTTCCTCTGCTTAATGTCTTTAAGGAAGAAACGCGGTAATTAACAAATAAGAATAATATAATTTCATAAAAAAAAAACAAATAGGAATATTATTTCTGTTGTTTTATTAAGAGGTAAGTGGCCATAAAAATATTAAATTTCTACTAATATAATATAAATAGATGATTTTCGAACTCAAAATATCTATAAGTGCGAGTGGGCAATAATTGTGAATACCAATAATATTAATAAGAGTAATAAATAATTAATCGGTAGGAGAAACCCTATTGTTCCATTATAGACTTCATTTTTTATTTTTCTTTTAAAAGTCCAATGTGTGCATTGTCCTCTAATGACTATGTGAACCTGTTCGGATCCTTTTAATTTTCCTTTTTTTTCCCCATTTTTTGTTCTCCTATTTCTAGTCAGTCCAAGCGATTTTATTCGGACTCACTGATGTGAGAAAGAGATCTCTCATCTGGGAAAAAAATATTTCAATGTGAAACACTCATTCTTGTTTGGGTTCTAAAACACTGCAAGAGAAGAAAGGGAAATCATACAAATGAATAATATTCTGCACCTAATGTGCTACATCACCCAATTAGAACACATGAAATAATATTATTTTATAAGAAAATATAGAGTTAAAGAAGATTATATACGTTAATGAATTTAATTTTTGATTGTATTTGCTTCTTTTAGAAGGTCCTGAAACAAAATTGGCCCTTTGCCAATTCTCTCTATCCAACCAAACGGAGAGTATCATTACAATCTCACTGGAAAAAAGAAAAAACAAAACAAAACAAAACAGAAGAAGAAGACATTTTTCTTCCTGATATGGAGACCTGACATCAGGGGGCCCAGGGGGCTTATGACATGTTAGCCTTCTAGCCCAATCCGACGCCTGTTAAATAAAAACTGCCAATTGGCAACCAAATTTTTCACTGCTATTACTTCCTATTTCTCAACGGAGCTGAAGCAACCTACCGCATGGTAAAATACAAGAGCAGAAATCCATTGAACTCACAACTTCTGTGAGCAGAGAACTCAGCTGCAGGAGAAAACCTTCATTGCTGCTATTACAGTGTTCCAACCTGACAAGGTAAATCAGGAATATGGCATAGTAAAAATACGAAGAGCTGGGCATCTTGAAACGAATCAACAAAGCCAGCATTAAAGGAATATTTGTATGGCAGCTGATCCTGTCACATAATCGCTAGATAGCAGATGAGAGAAAGTGTGACAACTGACAAATATAAGCAAATATAAACTATATGGTTGCTGCCATCGAAGTTGATCCAATCGACAAAGCCAGCAGCAATGGAATATTTGCATGGCAGCTGATTCAGTCATATCGTTGCAAAGAGCAGGGAAAGACAACTTTAAAATATAATCAAATATAAATATGGGCTGCTGCCAGCAAACTTGATCATGGTCAGCCATTAGTTCTTTTATAACCAGATTCGACTTTCCCAATATTATACAGTCACAAAAATAAAAATAAAAATAGAAACAAAAGAAGGAAATACTGGTGTGGGTTTCCAGATCCAGGTAAGGTGCAAAAAGGAGGTACAGTAGTTTGGATCGGCTTCACAAAAGAAAAAAACTTACCTATAGTGGCGTATGTTGAGTAGTTTCCATAGCTAATTTCGGAATCATCTACAACATTGGCTTCCCCAGTCACCTTATGTACCCAATCTTATTTGTTATCTTCGGAAAGTTCGTTGCTTTCTAGAGTCCCACCCTCCTTGGGCTTTAGGGAATTCTCCACATTCTGATCCGCGTTACTTTCTGTAAAATTTAATGCTATTTCTTCAGCTTTCTTAGTTTCCACCATTTTTGACTCATTGGCTTCAGTAATTACCTGAAGAAGCTCCAAAGAAGTAGCTGCTGGATCCAACTCCCGACAACCCTTGGGAGCATTATGGGCTTCTTCACCAGTAAGTAGACGATCTGGGACCTGATGTGAGAAGCGAAACATCTCTTCTTTTGGAATCTTCCTGACTTCATTGGAATCCATGTGCCTATGAAAAACTGTCTTGAAACCAGCAACCTTAACAAGAGGAGCAACAGGTACACCTTGTTCTTCATTATAATCATCGAGCACTTCCACCATGTCATATTGGTGTATCACCTCATTTGGAGTATTCTCATCCCAGTCTGGGGACCAGTTTCTGTAAAGAGCCCAGATATCTCCTTTTCTTGGAAGTATACGAATGAGCCCACGAATGCCTTTCATCCATCTAACCTTGTGTGAGAATGAATTCAACCTTTGGCTGACCTCGTATCTACCTGCCCTGAAATCCCCACAAGTCTTCAGAAAACCAGAACCTACCCAATCTATTGAGCTGAATTCATGGCTGCTTCTTGAGTTAAGCCAACTGATTTGCATCTTAAATGGCCTCAAAGATATTACCTTTTTAATTCGAGCATAGTATCGAGGCATCCCATCATCATCATCATATGCAGCCCAAACCTGGTCTTCTCCAAATGATCTTTCAGTTCGATCCAAATCAAAATTATGAAAATCGGAATCTGGAACATTAATTGATATTGCTGCAGATTTAAGATCAGGGAATGACTTCCTGCTTTTGTTTCTTTCATTTGTAACAGCAGAGTTATCACGCTTGTTATGATCATTTCCATCATTCATTACCATGCTCTTCATTTTTCTATTTTCTTTCACCTTCTCTTGATATGAAATCCATTCTTGGAGCTTTTTACTAATATCCAGTTGTGCCTTCTCCATCAACATGTTTCGGAGCTCAAGAGGTGACAACTCTCGCTTGCTAATGGATTTAATGTTAATACCAGAAAAGCCATAGACCCTTTCTGTTTCAGAAGTGGCCCTTCTTTGTTCAGAGTTCCTGTAAGTTTCATCAAATCTCCTTTTATAAAGTTGGTCAGCACCCAAACCCAAGTTACTAGTTTTCCATTCAGGAGTTGCCTTTTCTTCCTCGCGCTCTCTCTTCACTCGTTGATGTGCCTGTTGAACACCACTTGCAGCAGTGGAAGGTGATGCAACTGAACCCCCACCACCAGACATTCTGGACAGATGATTCCACTGGAGGTCTGGGCAATTGGAATTTACTCCAAAACCCTCAGATCCAGAGCTCTTAGCTGCTCCACAGTTTCTACCAACATTAAACAAATGATTATTTGCAGCACGGTTTCTTGAACTCTGATGCTTTTGGCGAGAAGAATTGTTGGATGACCTCATAATATTTGGAGGCGGAGCTTTTTCCACAGCAAGAAAAGCCTCATTGCAGTTCGGACATAAAAGAGTGTGATTTAGATAAATCCTCATATACTCATACTGTGTCTTACATCTGTTGCATATAGTCCAGAAAGTATCAGATTTTTTATAGGAAGGAGATGGTACCGACGTTGTCTGAGTATTCTTGTTGTGAGTCCTTGCATCTGAATTTACAGCACTGCTGCTGTTGTAAAAGCCATTAGCAGAGGGTTGTGTTGACGGAACCTTAGTATGGGTGGAAGCTCTATGTTGAAATCCTATCACATTCAGTTTCTCATTATATGCTAATCTCTTGGCCTTATCAGATAATAAACTCCATGCTTCTAGCACCAGTTTAAAGGCACCATCTGCGCCCAATGATTTGTTTTTATCAGGGTGAAGCATCAGGGCCAGTTTCCGGTATTGTTTCCTGATTGTGTCATCATCAGCCCAGGGGTTTACACCAAGCACACAATACCAATCAACCTCACCAGTGCTTGTCCGTGTCTCTGCCGAGGCATACACTTCTATGGTCACCAACATCTGAGATAGACCTTCAAGCTCAGGATACAAGTTTTGAGCCTTCAAAGCAAATTTCTTGGCCACTGCAAAATCTCTTTCTGTAAATTTCCTCTCAGCAATTTCCTTTGCCCTGATTGCTTCATCTTTATTACACTCCATATCTGCCCGCGTATAACAATATGCTTATCTCCCAGATGTTGTATAATGTTATCCAAATGTCAGTTGCAAGCATTAGATTCCACAGCATGTGATCCCTTCATATTTCAAAACAAGAAAATTCTACATACAATTGTGTGACACCTGCTCCAAGAAAATATACCTATCTTAATGAAAAAATAATTAAACAGGAAGATTATTAACTAAATCCTAATGTATTTACAACCTTGCATCTACAGAAGACAATATGACCTACATTTCAAATCAACAAAATGCAAATATGAGAATTAGATTCATTTTGGAAATTGATACAATAATTTCATGCTGCTTTATTTGACTCCAGAATAGTACCATATCTGTGGAAAAAATTAGGATTAGATTTAACTATTTTGAACTGAAAGGGAATCCACGTGCGCTTGTACTTGGGGAACTAGATATAAACACTAATAGCAGCTCAATTTGCATTTGGATTTTGATATGAGTATTCAAGAACTGTGGAAAACACCCATCACCCTCACACAATATTATTTTTTAGAAATATAAAAGCATAGAACATATATATTAGAACAGTCTACAATAGTCTCTTGCCAAGAAAATTTCTTTAATCCTTTCCACAAACTACCTTTGTATCCCCACATAGTCATGTCAATACAATAGTAGAAAATTTCCTGCGCGTAAAATGTTATCAAGCATACCAAAGATGAACACACGCACATTATTCTCTAATTAACTATTCTACAGCTTTAAGAAATATAAGTAATATCAATAAACCAGGGATGAAAGGAAAAAGATATAAGAACACACTGAACTTAATTTACTATTTGCAAAATATCTTAATGCTTAGTTCCTGCATTGAACTACACCTGATACTATGAGTTTCATAGATAGCAAAATTCACAGAAGATATTATTTGGAAATTGAGTTCATTTATAAACTGAAATAGAGTCAGTGACATATTAATATAAGTAAATATTTACAGATTACAGGGAAGAAAAAGATAAAAATATTTTCCTCATACTTATAAGAATCAATAAATACATGGAGTTGAAAGCGTAGTTGTTAAAAGCGAAAGGCGCACCAAGGCGATAAGGGCTCTTATTGCCTAAGGCGCAAGGCGAGGCGTACGCCTGAAGAAAGCAAGGCACACAAGATAAAATGAAATAAAATAAACCTATAACTCATATCACAACATAACACCTATATAAAAAAAAAATCCATAAACTTAATACCAAAGAAAAACAATTTAAAAGATTAAGGCATAATGTTCAATAGCCAAAACAATACAAAAACATGTGCAAAGGAGATAATAAAAGTAAAATATAGTCTTATAAATAGCTAGAAGTCTTAGTCCTAGAGTAGAGTAGTACTATTATACTAATATTATAGCATGTATTTGGTGGTTTAGACATGCGCACATATTTCCAATCCGGGTCACTTATAGTATTATTACTAAGAGGTGCACTCGAAGCACCGGCACTTGCCTTAACCTCTATTAAGTATTAAACTGCATAAATAAAATACTGCAGAATTTTTCAATGAATAAAAATCATAAATACTTCATAAATCGTGCACAACATCACAAGCACTGCCATTTTCAAATCAGATATCTTCTTTTCTTAAAAAAAAATTCAAAAAGCTACTATAATGCAGTCGACGCACACCAAGGTGCATGCCTCAGTAACATCGCCCACCTTTGGGCTGCTTAAGGCGCCACGGCTAGCGCCTTGTGCGCATGAACCCTGAGGCACGTATTTGACAACTATGGTTGAAAGCATACAAAATTCGGTATTCACGCAAAATAAGAGAGAGAGGGAACAATGTCAATTATTACATTTCTTGTAATTTTTTCCTTGACTTAACATAATCAAATTTTTTATTTTCTTTAAGCTGACACACATCACCGGATTAACAAGGCCAATTCTCTTCCCTCTTGTTCATTTCATGAAGACAGAGGCACTATCACTTTAAATATATGCCACATTGAGGGAAAGTTATATTTCAGACTAGTGTACATACATAAAATAACAAAGGCCAAGAGAGGAAAAAATAAAAATTCGGCCTCCAAAAGCCATGTAGGTAGGAGCTATTCTATTTCAGATTAGAACTGAGATACATGAACAAATAAATGTAAGAAAGCACATACATCTCATTCTTTGTGAAAAGCTTGTTTATCTCACATAATCTACAAAATAACCACATTCGATCTCCACATAACTAAGATCTCAACTGGATCAGATGATTCAGGAAAAAGAATGAAAAGATTGTCTGAATTGAGAATGCATGCGATTGAAAGAAAATTAAGAGTCTAAACAGGACATCTAACATTCCAAAAAGAAAGAAATTAATGGAGGTGTGAGCAAGGAATAATCACAACAAATTCTAACATTACTTCACAAAAACCAAATATCTTCTTTTTATTAAACAAAAAATACACATGGTTTTATTTCTAACGTGAATTTTATTCTGCTACAAAGTTCAGCATATTTAGAAATATCTACGTTCAATTCACCACCGAGTACAAAGCATTCAACAATATCTCTAATCATCTAGGTACTTAATCTAGCTAAAACTCTAAAATTAAGAAAGAAAACGAAAAAGAAAACAACTATCAAGACTTCAAATGAATAAAGAATCAAATAAACTATGAAAATACAGCTATTACAAATCAAGCATCAGTTTTATTCATGGATCTACAGCGGAAGAAGTTTGAAGAGGAGCCCGCAATGGCAATTATCGACCATTTGAATAATCTAATTCAGTTTAAACTGGAAACCCTAGATTCTTCATCTTCAAAAGAAGAGTACGCCAATTAACACTTAAGACAAAAAGGAATGCTGTTGTGAGAGCACAAAATTTGGGGAATGGCAAAGAGAATTTGAATAATTACCTATTAAAAGGAAGTCTGTTCAGGTGAAGAAATTTGAAATCTGAAAGACCTAAATCAATCATCATTCGACGAGAACCTGAGAAGAAATCTCAAAGCTGCCCAAAGTTTTGAAAATTAAAATATAAATCACTGAATAAAAAATGAAAAATAAAAGGAAAAAAAAAGAGGATGGTATGGGTTTGGTTCTTATTTCACTTTTTCATTAACCCAAATACTGCTTTTGATTACTAGGGCTAACTACGGGTCAACTTAACTCTTTAATTGGGTTAGCAATGTGACAAGTAACTACGGTTACTTTTTAACTCAAGGGTTTAGTTAATAATGAAATTGCATAAACATTTACTGTGAATTTGAAATTTCTTGGAAATAATGACAATTTATATTGATATTCATTGATTTTTCTCTCTCCTCGTCCCCTCTTTTACATTTCCTTTTTTTTTTTCCTTGAATTGAAAAAAAAAAGTGAAAAAAATAAATTAAGTTTTATGTTATCCGAATAAAAAGAGTGCTAATTTTATTTTGGTATACAAAATATAAAATTTAAGTTAATGTAATTGTGTTTTCGAATATAGCCCTACATTATGAAACTATTAAAAAAAAATGATAGTTTATATTTATTAGTAAAAGGGTATTATTCTTCTAAAAAAAAAAAAAAGGGTAAGAGGGTATTATTGAATATGGACATAAATTCTAATAGAATTTGAACAAATTGACTCATTTTTTTTTTAATCTAAAGAGGAATTATTTTTTTAAGTCTAAATGTACAAATTAATCCTTAAACTATATTTAATGGAACGAGTCACTTCTTCAACTTTGATTTAATGCAAATAAACTTTCGAATTTTAAACTCAGTGCAATTATATCATTTATATATTATGTCTTTTAAACTAAAACAGTGAGCCAATTTGGTCTGATGAGAAGTGATTTATTTTATATAATATAGTTCAGGGGCTAATTTGCATTGAATATAAAATTCAACTGCGTATGCATACTTAGTCAAAATTGAAAATGTGAATCGTTACATCAAATTTGACCCTTTTTCAAATACGGAGGTGGGTGTCTCAAATCAAACTCCAAACTTTCCATGAATGCAAAACTCCTTATGCTTCTGAGACAAAAGCCTTTAGCTGTTCAATTGATTGCATTTCATGGGATTTAATGGATCTCTGTCAAATAACATTAGACTACTGACACACTTATATTCCTACTTCAAAATTTTTGGATCTGTATTTATAAAAAAGAAATGTTGTGACCAAAAGTTAGGGTTATTCTGTGGGAATATATTGCGATGCGAGGGAATATGTTAAAGCACAACTATTAACACGCGACTCAGCCGTTAGTTCTGTTCGGTCTTGCGATTTATTAAAGGATTTTGACACAATTATCCTCATAAAATAACAAATTCCCCCAAATTAACTGCTGATAATATAATTTCAGAAATAGACTAATCTCACAAAATAGAAATATACGTCATATTAGGTTAAAATTAAGGGTTTCTAAAGCGACTATATATATATATATTAGATTTTTTATATATAGAAAATTATTTAAATAATATATATTTGATTTTTTTATATTATGATGACATTTTTTGAAAAGTTGTCTTTTTAATTTTTTTTTCTTCTAATTTCCATTTTATCTTCAAACTTATTATATAGTTGTTATATATTAATTTTATTTATATTATTCATTTGTTGATGGATATTAAAAATAGCAAAGCTTATCATAGAAATTAGATAAATTGCAATCGTGCAAAAGTTAAATGTAAAGTATATATAAGGTATGTATAGATTATATAATCTAATATTCTAATTTATATTTATTTTCTATTCATATATTTCAAATTTCCATTTTAACTTCAGGTATGTTATATGTTTATTTTATTATTATTATTATTATTGAGATTAAAAATAATAAAAATTATCATAGGAATTAAATAAACTGCAATTGTGTAAAAATTATATGTAAACTGTATGCTACACTAATTACACTACACACAAATAATAAAAAGAAAACTCACGAACACAGCTACAAAAACTCGATTAGTGGCTTAAGTTTGTGATAGCTACAGAAAGGAATGATCATGAGCGTGTTGTGGATTAACATGGGTGTGCTAATATCATCACGAGCGTACTGAAAAAAATCACGAACATGCGCTTTGTGGCATGAGCGCGAGTTGCACGAGTCTATGCTATATTAGTCAATTGTTCTTCAATTATTTTTTATGTATTGTCAGCATTGGAAAAGATGATATTCTGGTCTCCACCATTGGCTTCCAAAATCTTCATTAATAATTATAAAAATTTGGAAATCTTCAAACCAATACATGCTTAATGAAGACAATGATAGTTTTTTAATGATTCAATAGAAAGTAGAAAGAGAATAATAAATACTTTAATAGAGAGCGGAGAAAGTGAATCGGAGATTTCCAGATTTTATGTTTTTGAGATGAAAGGAGAGAGAGAAAGTGGAAATAGTGAATTTCTTTCCATAAAATAAGAAAACTCAAATCTGAAATTAAGTTTGTATAACATGTTACTTTTGGATTTAATGAAAGTAAAAATTATTTAGGAAATAAAGTTTTAGAAGCGGTTATATGAGATAATTTTTTCATTTATTAAGACTAGTTTTCATTAATGTGTCTTGCATGTATTAATAGATATTAAATTAGTCATTAATCATTATTTATGATTATTTTGTCCATATCTAAATTATTAATTTGTCCATTATTAAAAATTATATATAAAATAGAGCTAGTAAGTAATTTATGATCATTTTATTTATCCCACTATTCTCGCTTTTATCAAACCCTGAAAAGAGAGATTTGATAAAAACTTCTATTCATAATTATTCTTACATCTAAAAGAGCGAAACTTTAAAAAAAAAAATAGAAAAATATTTGGAACTTCGATGTACTTAAATTATTTCGCTCATCTACTTTTAAAGGTCAATTTCTTTTCATAGCCAAACAATTCCAACTATGTATCACCGATACTGTCACCCACTGTCAAACTCGAGATCTAACACTATTTTTAGATTATGATGATTTATTTAAATAATTAATTATAAAGTAACATAATGACATATTAGTATAATTAGTATGATAGAAAATAGAGAACAAATTGCATAATTTTTAGACATTAAGGGGTAATAGTATAATATGAAAATTACTAATTTGTCTATTATTAAAAGTCATATATGAGATAGATGTAATAAATATTTTACAGTTATTTGTCTGTCCTCCCAAACTACTAATTTATCCATTATTAAGATTTATATATAAAATAGATGTAATAAGTATTTTACGGTTATTTTGTTTATCTTTTTCTATTCCCAATCATCTATATACGATGTACGCAATTTTGTATAATTGGACTTATTATTATTAAATAATAATAATATTGTCCAAGAATTAATTTTAGTTACTTTTAATTATTATATAATTAAGTCACATTTATTTTAAATATTTGTTAATTATATTTAATTATTATATTATATAATGATGTGTACATAAATTTTAAAAATTTAGCTGGTTATATATATGATTAGAATAAATTAATTATTGAACTATATAAATATTATTAAGAAATTATAATTTATCAAATAACTTATAAGAATTATATTTAGTATTTTAAAATTTATTATATACATTACATGCAAGGTTGTAATTTAGTTTAGACTTATCATTATATAAATTTAATATGTCAGTAAAACAATTATTATGGTATTTTAAATGATAATATGTTGTCATTATTTTTTTATTGTGCCTTCCTAGTATTTTTATTAAATTACTTTTTCTTTCTTTTTAATATTACTTATTTATTTTTTATATATAAAATATAGTTACCTAATCCTAAAATTTATTGTCTTAATATTATATTTTATTATATTCTTATTTATTATATTTTCATTAATTATTAATATTATTTATTATTAATTTAATATTATTTAAAATTTAAAAACAATTTTATCTTATTTATAACTTAACCTTTTTAGTTTTATGAAAAATCAAATTTAATAAATATTATTTTAATTCAGTTGGCCATTGCATTTAAAAAAGTGTATTTTGAATAATTTTTTTTAATTTTAAAATTATTTTTAGAGAAAAATATGTAAATAAATATTTATTATATTTATCTTTTTTATATATAAAACATAGTTATTTAGTCTTAATAGAATTAGACTTATAATTAATGAATTATTAATATTATTCACTAATAAATTTAATTATTAAATGACAAAATTAATCAAATTAACTAATACAATCAGGTTGATTTTTCAGTAAATTTGCATGTCCCCCAATTCTCACTTTTATATATAGTATGATAATATAATTAAGTCATATTTAATTTAAATACTAATGATTATTAATTATATTTAATTTTTATATTCTATATAAGAATAAATTATATTATACCATCCGTGTAAATTTTAAAAATTTAACTCGTTATGTATATAATTAAAATAAAATAATTATTAAACTATATATTAAAAAATTTTAACTTTTCAAATAACTTATAAAAACTGTACTCAGAATTTTAAAATTTATGTTATACAGTACATACATAATTTGTAATTTTGTTTAGAATTATTATTTTATATATGCAATATGTTAATGAAAATCATTGGTGTTATATTTTGAATGACAATATATTATTATGATTTTTTTTACCGTGCATTCCTAATATTTTTTTATTAAATTATTTTTTTCTTTCATTTTGATATTAGTTATCTGTTTTTTTTATATAAAACATAGTTAACTAGTCCTAATAGATTTGAATTTCTAATTAATGAATTACTAATATTATTTACTAATATATTAAATTATAAAATTAATTCAATTAATTAATACAATCATATTGACTTTTTGGTAAATTTGTCTATCTCACTATATTTTGGATTTTAGAAATGTCAAAATAAATTATTAAATTTTAAAAAACTAATTTTAAATTTTAATGGGTAAAAACTAAAGTTATTTACAAATATGTGAGAATGATACATTATATTATTGAAATATTGAATATAGCAAATTGCACAATTATTATGTTATCCAAATGCCATATTTTAAAAACTTATTACATGGAGAACGAAAAGTGAATTATAAATTTCAATACTAATAGAATTTGACTTCGAATTAATAAATTATTAATATTATTCACTAATAAATTAAATTAGTAAGTAATAAAATTAATTCAATTAATTAATACATGTTGATTTTTTGATAAATTTATTTATACATTTCTTATTTCTACTTTTATATATAATATGATATAGTCAACTATTATGCCCATAGCCCAATAAATTGAGCCCAAAACACTCTATTATTCCTTGTTATAATATTATAAAGGAATTTTTACAAAAATAAATAAATATTTATTAAAATATTACCTCTTAAAATTTTTTTAAAAATAAAAAATGCGCTTAAATTATTTTCAAAATTGTAAAAATATTATAAAAATATTGTAATTCAATGTCAACGAAATTATATAAAATTTATTCAATATTTACCTAAAATTTAGCTAAAATTTAAAAGTTTAACTTAAGTGTACCAGAAAAGTAATAAAATTTGAAATTACTTAAAATTTATCAAAAATTTACTAAAAATATACCTAATGTTTTATAAAAAATTTACCAAAATTTTATCAAAATTTATTCAAAATTTACCAAATATTATTAAAGATTTATCAAACATCTAGCAAAAAATTACCGAAATAAATAACTTTAATTAAATTGATTAAATACAAATTCACATATTTTCTTTAACAATTAAAATTTACCTAGTATTTACTTTAATAATTAAACTAATTAAATACAAATTTATATATTTCTTTTGCTAATTAAATTTATTAAAAAATAATTAAAAATAAATAAATACATAAATAATTGGTAGTTATACAAATTATTAATCCATATTTAAAAATTAGAAAAAATATTATTTTTTCTCAATTAAACAAAAAAAAAAACTAAATACAGAATAATTCTTATATTTGAAAAAAATAAATAAAATATTAGTAAAAATAAAAATAGAAAAGAAGGCAATAAAACACAAAAAAAAAAAAGTTGGTAAAATTTAAAAAATATATTCGGTGTAAAATCCTCTATTATTAATAGCCGCTGTTTAATTTGAAGACCCAGATCACCCTCTTCACGGTTGAGCTACAGATTTTCGCTTTGTTTTGCAATCTGATAGCTGAGAAAATGCGGCAAACGGAAAGAAAATTAAACGTTCAAGACTCTGATTTGCAGTGCCATAGTTTTGTTGATTTATCAATATTATTAATTAAAAAGAAAAAAAAGAGACTAGCATATAATTCCAGTCAAAAAGCAAAAGAGCCGCCTTCAGCACTGAAAAAGCACAAGTAGTATGAAACAGATCTCGAGAAAACTTAGGTTGACAAATGGCATAAGGCTATTGGGCATTCACTCACGCCAAACAGCTTAACTGGTCATCATCGGTACGCTAAATACCTTTATTAGACAAATATCAAAACCGGCAAGGCGCAGGTCTACGGACAACTTCGGAAAGAAACTTAAAAGACTAAGTTCTTAATACACCAGCAAATTGATTAACAAAACAATGAATTAACAAATGGACTGCTCCATATGCACATTCAGCTATTACG
Source organism: Balakata baccata (assembly GCA_949630135.1). Classification (NCBI taxonomy): domain Eukaryota; kingdom Viridiplantae; phylum Streptophyta; class Magnoliopsida; order Malpighiales; family Euphorbiaceae; genus Balakata; species Balakata baccata. The sequence continues at coordinate 10,298 of CATIWF010039205.1, read as the reverse complement.
CATGCACAGATTATAAAATTAGTTTCACCTAAGCATTAATTAATCTACGCATGCGAAATAAATTGCATAATTCTAATTATCCTGGGGATTGGCTGGTTCTGCCTGGTCATGACGGAATCTCACCACAATGCATGTTATGTTATCGGCACTGCCACGTGTAAAAGCGGCTTCTGTTAATTTTCTAGCCGCTGCCTCAGGTTCTTCTTCTGTTTGAGCAAGTGCAACAGCATCCTAGAAACAATGCATGCCTAGTAAGCAAACAGGTTAAGGAAAACCTAAAAATCACGCATATGCAGAAGAAGAGCAGGGAGCCCCATCCTCATTAGACCAAGTGACCAACCGGGGAAATATGACAGAAGAATCGAAGTGTCTACTATCATTCCTCAAACACAATTTTGAATATGTGCTACCATGAGTGCAAACATGTGCTTTTGCGGATGTGACTAGTGGGAGAAAGAAATGCAGAGAGAGACTGGAGAATAGGCCCCCTTACCTCATTTGTTACCACATCCCATAGTCCATCACTAGCAAGCACAAGCAACTCAAGTTCTTCATCTATTTGCTGTTCCTGGTGGGGCAAAGAAGGAAACAATTTTGCTGATTATGTTTGGTAACTTGCCATTAGCAAAAGCGTATGCAGTTTGAATAATTATGAGTAAGGACCCAGCATAAACTTCCTATGAATAAGCCCACCAAGTAAACGACAGTATTCAGAAATCCAACGAGAGCCTCCTGAAAAATCCAACATTGTCAGCTGAAAGTAGATCATTGGACAAGAGCACTGCCCATAAGGCATAGGCAGGTCTGTCCTACCCCTTAAACCTCCCATTATATTGAGGGTACAAAATTCAGTCCCCATGTTTAAATATGCAGCAAGGAGATTTTATAATCTTAAACAGTTGGCGCCTATCTTTATTAATGTCACAGTTTAATTTAATTCAGTTTTAGTAAGTTAAAAAACTGGAGGAATAAAAATCCACAACAGGTCGTAGACAAATAGCCCACTAGACAAAGCTAACATTTATTTAAATTTCTCTCCTTTCAGCCCAGTTTTCACAAAAGTGAGGAAGATTATTTGCAGGTCCTTTCAGCCCAGTTTTCACAAAAGTGAGGAAGATTATTTGCAGGCATTGCCTATTCAACAGAACTGCAAAACCAACAGAAATTTTCCACTACTTCATTGACATGAAGCTTTTGGCTTTCCCAGCATGATAACTATTTTTTTTTAAAAAAAGGCATGATAAATTTGACTGCTTAAACACAGAGGAGGGAATTTATCAACAAACCAAAATTTGATGCCAGAAATTAAAAAGTTTACATAAAAAATCTTGAACTTTGTACTTTATCACAATTATATCTAATTCTATAAAAATTTAAATATAATTATATGTACTTTATGTTATGTAACAAATTTTGTATCGGATGGACTGGACCTTACTCCGAGCCTACGTGGCAATAAAATGACAAAACACTAAAAATTTTAAAAAATGGCACAGCAGGCTGATGTGGATAAAACGCCACATGGGATAACTTTACCCAAAACGATGCTGTTTTTGGCTTGTTAAAATATTCCCAACCAAGTTAAAAGTAATCACAAATCTAAATCCAAAACTTCCTAAACCAAGAATGCTTCTATAAAAAGCCAAGTAAACCTACTTGATTGACGAATCTCAAACTCTGATATTAACCCAAAATATTCCACATCCAATTTCAATAACTATTCCTCAGTTTCCTCAGCAAGCAGCTAGCCAAACAGTTAATAAATATAAGAAAACTTTTATGAATGGGAGACCCAGATCATAAGAGCACAAAACTGTGACAAGAACATCAAAATATCCAAAAAGAAAAGATAGAATTATAAAAGCTCAAAAAATTAAAAAACACACAAAACCTTCAAAATACTCGAAGTACCCAGATCAGAAAAACCAACAAAAGCTTCAAAAAGACGCAACATCTTTAAAATCAACTAGAAGTTCAGATCACAAAATCCAGAACAACATAGGCAAAAGAAACAGAAAAACACAGACCTCTCCTGGCCAGCAGTATCCCAAATACGAGCCTTAATAACCATGCCTTAGTGTAACTCACCTCGAAACTGCAACACAAATATTTCTATCAATACATTATCTCCTTCGCAAGGTACAGATTTGGGAAAAGCCAACAGCCTGGGTAGTCCTTCGCAAATCACAATAGCCACCTTTATCCTTCGAAATAGCCACCGTCAAATGTCACAACAACCACCGTTCGCAATAGCCACGGTTTATTGAAGCATGACTACTATCGACAGAAAATGGGAAAAGGGAAACGGCGCTTTGGGAGAATAACGGGGAGAATCACAGTGAAAATCAAATAATAAGAGCCCTAGGTTCGTCATGTCTAAGTGTCCCAAACGGTGTAGTTTTAACTTAGGTTGGGAGCATTTTTACAAGCCAAAAATGGCGTCGTTTTGGGTAAAGTTATCCTACGTGGCGTTTTATCCACATCAACTTGCCACATCATTTTTTAATATTTTTTGTATTTTACCATGTCATTGCCACGTAGGCTCGGAATAAGGTCCAGTTCACCTGAGACAAGATTTGTTACATAACATAAAGTATATATAATTAAACCCAAATTTTTATAAAATTTTATATAATTGTGATAAAGTACAAAGTTCAGAATTTTTTATATAATTTAGCCAAATTAAAATGATGGGAGACTTGTGATGTTTGATTATATACAGTTTTAGAGGTTACCTGGATCTCAGGCTCTGCAACAACAAATTGCTTTAACATGCGGTTACCAAAGGCACGCGACATAGCTAATACTCCTCCAACTCGCCAGGTACCTGACACAAAAGTAAAAGCAGTATGTCTGATTTTGGCTTTTAGAAGCTATTGCCTCAAACTTATCCTAATTCATAACATATGTGCCAATAATTAAAGAGAGAAATTAAAACCGCTATCTCCAAATAGATAGATTTCATGAGGATGAACATGGTGGCCTGAATGGGTCAGTTATTAATTGGACAGGGTCAGGATTCTTGGATTGTGCTAGGGAGAGTCATTGTTCAGGGATGGTACAATTGACAGATTTTCTGAGTTCTTCATATTTGTAGTCGACTTAGTTGTGAGCCAAATGTCTGGCTGAAATATCCACATCCAAAATTCATCATTGTGCTAGTTACTATAAGTGCCCTCAAGATCACATATCTATCATGCCAAGCTCTAAACCAATTAGATGATTCTTTGCATCCGAACCATCTATAACAGAGTACTATTCAAAATTATCAAAAGTAAGATACATAATAATACAATTTATAAACACAAGCTGCTTAGCTGAAATCCAGCCTAGAGCTAAAAGTTATATTCAAAACAAAAGACGAAGTATAAGAGAAACACCCAATTTGAAAATATTTACCAGCCCACAAGATTACACCCCCAGCATTTTCAATTCTCTTCCGTTCATCGCTTCTATTTGGTTTATGATCCTCAGAAAGAGGTATTGCTGTTCATGGGGAGAAATAATCAGATATCAGAACTTAATAATCAGAAGCATAAGTATATGAGTAGCAATTTGATAATCTCAAGTCTTGCACATTCATAAACATAGTTCACAAGCTCATAGTTCTTAATCATAATATCCAGAGTGTATTGTATTGCTTATTTATACATCAAAGATAAATTGAAGATTCAAATAGAACATAATTCATCAGATTAAAACTTGTCCATGCAAAAATATATACAAGCATCATATAATTCCTTGCAGACATACAATTTACTTGTTCATTATAAGCAGGCACCACCTACATAGCAGAGATCCTGTGTCCAACACAGCCTCTTAATTAGCACTGATACTAGTATATGCATATGATACCTAAATGTCTACAGTTATTATCAATTATTTGCCTTTTAGTCAAGAGCCCAAAAGTTTGATAATTTAATGAAAGCTGCTCTATTAAATGGTATAATAATTTATCTTATAACTGGCTACTATTTAAGTACAGAAAACCAGCAAACAAATATGAATATTAGAATGCCATTCCACTACAATAGTCTAAACTCACGACAACCGATAGAACTGAAACAAAATGTACAGCGCAAGCAATACCTTTTCCAGACTTTGATATCACAGTTCGTGAATCTCCAACATTGGCAACATATAAATGGTTATCAAGTAACACTGCTGTTGAAGCAGTAGAACCATCGTCTCTGTAGGAATCCTTTTCAGAGTCCAGGAAGTCCACATCAGTTTGTTGATATGTTTCACCTGCACACTTGATAAGGTTATCATATAGAAATCTGTTCCATGTAAGATTCCACAGCCTATAAACAGGAAATGACATGCTAGGACACCATCTTCAGCAGACATATAATACGACAATGGTGCTGCATAGTAGTGACAAAATCTGGCAGAAGTTCACGAACATATTTATCTTCGTGTAGCTTTTTTCACGGGTTGTGTGTCTTTTGTATTGTTTGAGCATCAGTGGTTTTTGCATGCGACCATTTTACTACCATTTTTAAATTATGACAGTTATTAGTTAGTATCTAAATAATCTCAAATGATAATTGAGAATCATTCATATGGCCAGTGTATAAATGACCAAATCACGTAATATAGGTATCATGCTAGTAATGTTATTCAGACTACAAATATATTATTTTTAAACAATAGCACAGCACTTGCAAAATTTTTTTCCTCTTCTAGGCATATAATCATATTGTCAATAAAACATTTGCTGTGATATAATGACTTCTTTTCGACCGCATAGTTACTTTATGGCATAAATATTTATTATATCAGTCATAACAGTGCTAAAGTGACAACAGCCAATAGGTGAAAATAATAATTAACCACAACCTCCAAAGTGAAAGAAAATCACTATATCATATGGAAAGCTCTTAAATTTTCCAGAATATGATACAATGGCATGATCCTTTTGAAGGTAAATCGTAAATGGTCATAAAAATGAGCATCAAAGAACTTGAACATACTTATTGACAATTTGGTGTTTGCCATGAATTTAGGATGCTTCATTAGATTATCAAATAGGTGCTCCTTCAAATACTCTGCCGCACGGGAACCACCATGACCTTGAATGATGCATTAAATTCAATTAACACGAAATGCAAGGAATAAAAAAGAAAGAGAGAAAACTGCCTTCAACACTAAAATAGTAGTCCAACTTATGCAAAGCTGATATGTCTTGACAACTAGATCATGTACACCAGTTTAAAACTATACAATTTGATGAGAACTTACAGTTTTCTCCTTTTTCATTTCTCAATGACCCTACTCTAGTTGGAAACAATGGCAAGTTATATCCCAGTGCATTAATATATAATTTGTTTATCCTAGTTATTAGCAGCAAATAATTGATAGCTATAACTGTGCTCGGAAACAAAAATAGATGAAGGAATATGTTAATTCCACGTGTTTATACATCCCATTCCCTTGCACGATCATAGATAAAACATGCATGACAGTGCACCACGTGGATTATGATAAGTGAATGAAACACTAGTTCTCATGCAAAAGTTCCACTTTCCAGCATCACATTTGTAATGCACCATCCAACTATAGTAAAAATATAGTTGTTCTAATTAATACTAATAATTTGGTAAGTTCAAGTCAGCGAGATAAGAGAATCAAACCATCAAATATTCCAAACATGCAGACTGTTTTCCCATCAATTTTTGTATTTTTGACATCATAGAAGTCCTCCATAGTTGCTCTCTTTCCTCGGAAACTCGAATACCCACAGCTCAATTTGCCATCTTCGCTGTCAACAACATAAAATTCGAAATGCCTTGACTTGTTAAATTAGATGACAGCATGAGAAAATGCAACATTCAGAGACAACTGAAACTGCTTCCTTTTTTCTATTTTCAAAATCAAAAATTGAATTTTTCTATATGCAAAAACAAAAATTAATTTTTTAAAGTTGTACATATGATTGCTAATTTCTTGAAGTTTATTTTCATTTCTGACTAATCAAAATCAGTCACGGAGAAACTCTGAGTTATGAAGTAATATCATCCCATTCCTGCATCTGAAAGGTTAGCTAACAGCATAGGCATCAAAAATATTTTCTTGCGTGGTAAAAAAACACCACATAAAACTGTATCAATGCATGCAATAGACACAAACAACATTTAAAATGCAACTTCAACTTATATACCACCACAAAGTTATAAGTTTATATATCTGATGCAAGGTAGACATTAATCAGCATAAAGGCAAAATGAAACCATAACAGATTTCCTTTTAGCTACTTTACATATGAATATTTTCTAAACCTTGAGCGAATTATTTATAAAGTAATGGAAAACTCATAATCACCTTTTCCACCCTCCACTGACATATCCACCACCATCATCTTTCTCTGGAAGCACATCGCCAATGGGTCCCCGTTTTGCATTAGAGCCCGAATCCACCATCATACTTACATTCATCGACGAGTCACAGTTCCACTTGTAATTTAGGTGGAAAGCCGCATAAAAATTCCTGCGGATATTGCTTATGGGGAACCTTGTTCTGGATAGTATTCCACCTTGAGCAACTACACTCTTGATGCAGGTGTTGCATATCATCTAAATAGAATTCGGTGGCCTCCAATGCCAGATTCTCCCACGGAATTAACTGCCCAACCATGTGAAATCTACTTATGATGAAATTCTCCCCATACAACCATGACTTCAGCAAAAAATTAGTTGATGGATTCAAGCATGCCCCATTTTACATGTAGAAAAGAGGATGAGAACGAAAGGAACAAGTACATAGCCTAATTTGAAATATTCATTCATTGCTAGCACCAACATTTTTCTTCTCAAACAATAAAAAGATCATCAAATCATACCGCACGTCCATTAATGAAAATCAACTGAAATGACATGATTGGTCGCAATAAGCATAATTGAGCGGCATTATATTCACATTTAATTGACTTACAAGTTACAAGCATCGATGTACAAATAATTTTCAGACATTTTGAATTATTATTTTCTTTCGCATAAAATTTTCTCTGTTTTCGTCGGCTAAAAGATGGAACAGAATATAATAACAATAACAAAAAGGCCGAAAAAGGAAACAAAAATATTCATAAAATATTCCTACACATCCCTAACCAAACAAGTCAGAATCTTACCTTCAACCTAGAAGAGTCATAAAAGCTGGTAAATCGAACATAATAAAGAAGGAAAGAGAGAATGCGTTCTCCCGAAATAAAGATGGAAAAATTGCGGATCTCAGGTTGAAAATTCTCGAGTTGTCAGGTGAGATCAGATCGGAAAAATGATCTGGATGGAATGAAAGTGAAGGATCTGAATCTCCTTAATTTGAATCAGATAAAAAAAAAAATTTCCCTCTTTTAGAAAGCAAGGGAATCTGAAAACCTAGAAATAGGGAATGTGATAGAAAAGATGGATGGAGACATGAGGAGATAGTGTGGAGATAGAGAAATCAGTGGAAGTATCAGTCCATAGAGAAGGGAGAGAAGGAGAGAGAGCTGGCTTTTTTTAAGCTTGGCACCGAAGAGAAGTGGCAACGTGTCATGCTTCATGCATCCGCTTTAGCAATTATTCTCTGTATGAGGGTCTACTGTGGGGTTTACTGTCTACTAAAGAAACTAAGAAAAGCCCTATCCACGCCTTAGATGTGGAATCCACTGAAAACAAACACTCAAAATAATTGTGAGGCTTTGGGTTCGGGCTGATAATAGATTATTGAATTATATTAACAGTCAGTAATGAAATATTTGATGGTTTATTTTGAAATCAGCCTTATATGCCCTTTTTTTGTTTTTCGAAAATATATGCCTTTCTTTTTAAATCATAAAGTGCTTCTTAATGATGAAAAGTTTTCCCGAAAGCAAACTCAATCCGCTCTCTATTTCACCAAAAGTAACTATGGAATAAGGATTACTATCGAGTGAGTAATTTTGAATTTTTTTATTTAATTGATTAATTTTTTATAAATTTTTATTTTTAAATATATTTTTAGAAAAATTATTTATTTATCCATCTCTACGAAAAACAGTTTTTAAAATTTAAAAAAATTTAAAATACAAATTATTTTTAAAAAAATAGTTTTTCCAAATACAATACCAACAGAACTGCAGTATTATATTATAATAAAATAAAATTTATTTTATTTCAATTGTTATTATGGTTTATTAATAAAAAATAAATTTTTCCCGTATAATTTTATCACTATCTTAATTTTTAGAGTAAATCTTCTCTTTTGATCTTTCTAAAATAGAATAACATAGTCAATTTTATATTTATAATCTATTAATATATGTAAAGCGGCAGAAAAGGTTACTGTAGCTATTACAGCGCCCTTCCATTTTTGCCCTCCATATCTCTAAAACGTCATTGTTTGATTTAGTTTATGGGTTTCTTTGCCAAATAATAAAATAGCGTCGTTTTTGCTTCTAAAACCTGCTTCTAGATGGCATCGTATCACCTGTTACATCTTTTTTTTTTCTCTTTCTCTTTCTCTTTCCTCCAATTTCTGATGTATGTTTGTTGATTTCATGTTGATTTATTACTTGATAATAGATTCAACATCAGCAAACACCTCATAAATTAAAAAAGAAGTTAATGTTAGATCTGAATAAGAAAAAGTAGTGATGATAAATTGAGGTGCTTTGTATTACAAATAATTTTTTAGATACCAAATTGTTACGAATTATAAAATTGGAGTAACGTGAGTGAACCAATTACTATCAAAAGTTTCTACAGGTATCGCATAGACATGGAGGTTTCTGATGTAGACCGCGGATTCTAGAGGCTAACCGGTTATTACGGTTTTCCTGAAAGATCTAGACGGCGGCAGGCATGGGACTTTCTTCGACACTTGAGTAGTCAATCTAGCCTTCCTTGGTGCATAATCATAGATTTTAATGATTTGTTAGTAACAACAGACAAAAAAGGTATTGTAGACCACCCAAATTGGCTTCTTAGAGGCTTCCGCGCAACAGTGGATGACTGTCACCTTATTGATATCCTGTTGGTTGGGTACCCCTTCACCTGGGAATGGGGTCGTGGCACAAATGATAGGGTGGAAGAAAAACTTGATAGGGCGATGGCTACAAATTGCTAGCTGAATATTTTCCCTAAGGTAAAGCTTTTCAATCTATTGGCTCCGGTCTCGAACCACAGACCCATCCTGGTGGTTCACGATTTATTAGTGCCTGGTGAGCAATCTTGGAACCTTGATCTCTTGGTGGAGCTGTTTTTAGACAGGGACCTGAAGGAGATTTCAAATATTCCATTATCTTTTAGGCCTTCCCCGGATATTCCAATATGGAATTATGACAAGTTTGGAAGGTATTCTATAAAGTTAGCTTATGTTGAATTCATAAAGCTTTTGGGTATGCAAAATCAGTATTATGTTTGTGGCAACTGGAAGAGCCTTTGGAGTATAGACACTCCTAAAGTCAAGAGTTTTCTATGGAGAGTATTAATGCGTTCATATTTGTTATAGTTTTATAGTTGCTTTTAGATGTTTGGTTTTCTTGTTTTTATGTGATTTATGGATAAATTTGATATATAATTGTATTTTTCATGATTTTAGGTTTTAGGCAAGGGAAAGGAGCATGAAGGACATGTTTTGATGTTGATTTGAGTTATGGAGGTGTTTTGGATGGCAATGAAGTCCATTAGAGGTGTTTTGGATGGCAATGAAGTCCATTAGAGGTGTTGAAGAAACAAGGAAAATTGATGTGTGAAGAAAAGTTCATCGCGACGTTGTGACGCCCATCGCGTGCAAGCGATGCTGTGCAGGAGAAGTCAGCAGCCAAGTTAACAGCATTCTGTCGTGACCGTGACGCCCATCGCATGCACGCGACGACTGGACAGTGCATATCACGTGGATAGCTATCAAACCCGATTTTTATCAACTCATTTAGAGTTTTTCACTCTTATAAAAGGAAAATAACATATAAAGTTTAGTCATTTAATTCATTTTTTTCTTTGAGATTTGGGGGAGATGCATTCTAGGGTTTTGAATCTCTTCATCTTCTCCTTTAAATTCCTGCACACACAAGAGGTTTCTTGGTGGGCAATCTCATTCTTCAGCAGATCAGTTGTTAGAGGAAGAAATTATTTTTGTTCTTGAGGATTATTTTGACTTGGGCTTGAAAGATTGGAGAACACCAACCTCAAATTTCCAGATTTGAAGATTTAAGGAAGCATCATAACTTTTCTTTTCTTCTCAATTGCTACTGCAATATTTGTTTGACTATGAATATTACATTGATTTGTTTAGTATTCATGTTAGGCTAAATTTTTTTTGGGAGCCTGGTTAGCAAC
>CATIWF010039198.1:0-11567 GCA_949630135.1 Balakata baccata | reverse complement strand
TTGTGGTTTGCTACAACCCAACAAGGTGAGAAGTTGAAGAAAAATCAAGAAATTATAAAGGTATAAATTCTGAATTTTCTTTGATTAAATTAGTTTTAATTGGCACATGAAAATCCTTTGATTCGGGTTTTGAAATTTTTTTATTTTCCGCTGCGTTATATGTATGTGATACATGATCAAAACCCTTCAAAAGGTTCGTAGTCAAACCACTGACTTTCTAGTCAATTGGAGATCATGATGTGTTGCTAGATACCGCTCATGATTTGCTTAAATTATTTGATAATTTAAGTGGCCAATATAACTGGGAACCTAATGGATCACACGCTTTGGAGATGTAAAGAATAAGCAAAATGGCTTAGGATGAGATCCAAAATATGAGAAAATTATTTTAAGTCGGTTCGCGATAAGATCGTGGGAAAAAAATCACTCGGGGGGTTGACGGGTCTATGCTGGCCCAGTGGCCTGGCAGGCCTGCCAGGCAGGCTAGCTGGACTTGCTCAGCAGGCCCAGGCGGGCTGTTGTGCGCACTGGCGCACAGCTGCCCGCATGTGGCACTTAAATGGCCTAAATGGCCATTTAAACCACAATTTACTATTCATAACTCCCACTTTCTCCTCTCTTCAATTTGGATCTATTTTTCTGATTTTACTTTGGATCTAAAAGACCCCAAAAGATAGAAAATAGACAAGGAAAATTTTTTGGAGATAACAAGAAAATTAAAGAGTTTAATTTTCTTCTCATATGAACATACACCATTGCTAACACTTTGAGGTATGTTCAAGCCATCTCCCTAATGGTTTCATCCTCTCATCTTCGCGTGGATATTGTTAGAGACAATCCAAGATTGGATTGTTGTGGTTTGCAACAACCCAACAAGGTGAGAAGTTGAAGAAAAATCAAGAAATTATAAAGGTATAAATTCTGAATTTTCTTTGGTTAAATTAGTTTTAATTGGCACATGTATGATCATTTGATTTGGGTTTTGAAAATTTTATTTTCTGCTGCATTATATGTATATGATACATACTCAAAACCCTTCATGTAGACAGTAAAAGACCTAGCAACCTCTTAGATCTATCTTTATAGATCTTTATCCATAATATGTAGGCAACTTCTCCAAGGTCTTTCATGGAGAATTTCTTTGATAGCCATATTTTAATGCTTTGAAGAATTGAAATGTCATTTCCTATCAATAATATTTCATCTACATACAATATCAAGAAAATAACTAAATTCCTACTTGCCTTCTTATATACACACAGTTCATTCATATTTTATGAGAAACCAAACTTTTTGATTGTCTCATCAAAGCTGATGTTCCAATTCCTATATGCTTGCTTTAATCCATAAATAGACTTTTGAAGCTTGCATACCTTTTCACCATCCTTAGATGTGAAGCCCTCACGTTGTATCATATACACCTCCTTGGACAAGTTTCCATTAAGGAAAATCATCTTCAAATTCATTTGACATATCTCATAATCATAATGAGCGGTAATGGTTAGGAGTATCCTAATGGATTTAAGCATGACTACTGGAGAAAAGGCTTCATCATATTCAATCCCTTGTCTTCGATGATATCCCTTTGCTACACGTCTAGCTTTATAGGTAACTACTACATTACCTTCCATGTTAGTCTTCTTCTTGAAGACCCATTTTCACTCAATGGGTTCAGTCCCTTTAGTTGGGTCAACTAAGGTCCAAACTTGATTTTCATACATGGAATCCATTCCAAGTTTCATGGCTTTTAACCATTAGTTAGAGTTTGAATTTTTTAGAACTTCTTCATAGGTTGTAATTTCATCATTCTCAATAAGCAATATGTTATTCTCATCACTCATAAGAAATCCATATATAACTAGAATTGACCGAATCCCACTAGATCTATGAAGTGGTTATGTTTTGGAAGGTGCTACTATCACTTCATCTTATTAAGTTACAAATTCAGGTTTTGCCAGTTGATGAGCATTTGTTTGAGCATCTTGAACTTCTTCAAGTTTGAAGTTTGCTTCTACTATCTTCCTTTAGAAGAAACTTTTTCTCTAAGAAGACAACATGTCTTTGAAACAAACACCATTTGTTCCAATGGGTGGCAAAATTGATATCTATGTGTTTTTTTTGGATATCCCACAAATAAACACTTTGTCGGATTTTGCCTCTAGTTTGCTTCACATAAGCTGGGCAACCCCATACTTTCATGTGAGAAAGAATAGGCTTCTTATTATGCCATATCTCATCTAGAGTAACATCAACTAACCTAGAAGAGACTTTGTTCAAAATATAAATAGAGTTCTCTAGTATATGTCCCTAAAATGGCTTAGGAAGGTCGACAAAACTCATCATAGACCTTGCCATGGTCAACAAGATTCAGTTTCTCCTTTCACGCATACCATTGTGTTATTCCCCTTCGATTTGTATCTTATAAGATACACATACCCATATTGTGAATAATCATCAATAAAGGTAATGAAGTATACAAAATTATCTTTAGTGTGTATGGACATTAGGCCACATACATGTGAATGTATGAGGTCTAATAGTCCATTAGCATGTTCGCCCTTTCTACTAAAAACTATTTTTATCATCTTGACTAATAGGCAAGATTTGCATGTGTCATGATTCATAATCAAATGACCTAAGTCACCATTCTTGAGTAACTTAGTCATGCTCCTCTAGCTTATATGGCCTAGACAACAATGCCATAAATATGATGGCTTAGGGTTATCCAATTTGTCTTTTATCATTATTAATATTAAATATAGAATTAGATATTTCAAGTATGTAAATCTCATTACATAGAGTACCAATTCCATAAAGAATATCATTTAATATAATAGAACAACCATTGCTATTAATAGTTAAATGAAATCCACTCTTATTTAAACAAGAAGTAGATATGATATTCTTAGTTAAAACTAGGACATAGAAACAATTGTCTAATTCTAATATAAACTCACTAGGGAGCGTCAATATATAAGTTCTTATGGCTAAAGTAGCAACTCTTCCTCCATTTCCAACATGCATGTTTGACTCTCCCTTTTTGAGCTGTCTAGTTTTCCTTAGGCCTTGGATATTAGTGCATATGTGTGAGCCATAACCAGTATCCAATACCTAAATGTTATTATTAGAATCAATATTAATGTCAATAACATAAATACCTAAAGTAAAAGGTGCATTAGATGCTTTCATCTTCAAGAACTCCAAGTAAGCCTTGTAATTCCTCTTCCAATGGTCATCCTCACTACAATGGAAGTAAGTCCCCTTTGAGGTAGTCTCCTTGGCCTTCTTCTTCTTGATGCCACCCTCCGCTTTTGTGGACTTCTTCCTCTTTTAGTTCTTCTTCTTCTTAGAAGTAGTAGAAGAGTCCACCATGAAGGGTTTTTGAACATGTATCATATACATATTATGCAGTGGAAATTAAAATTTTTCAAAACCCAAAACAAGAGAATCGACTTATGCCAATTAAAACTAATTTAACAAAGCAAAATTCATAAATTTTACCTTTATAATTTCTTGAATTATCTTCAACTTCTCAGCTTTTTGGGCTATAGCAAACCATAACAATCCAATCTCAGCTTGTGTCTAACAATATCCATGTGAAGATGAGAGGATGAAACTACTAGGGAGATGGCTTGAACACACCTCAAAGTGCTAGCAATGGTGTATGTTCCTTTGAGAGGAAAAATTAAAATCTTTATTTTTTCTTATCATCTCCAAAATATTTTCTTCTACCAAAAATTTTTCCTTATATATTTTCTATCTTTTGGGGGGTTTTTTATCCAAAAGAAAAACATATTCATAGAGCAAAAATCAAGAGAGGAGAAAATGAAGAGTTGTGGTGAATAATGGCCATTAAGGCTACTAAAAGAAGAAATACGTGCTGCTACGCGTGCAACCTGCTAAGGCAGTAGGCATGGACCCCCAGAGTGATTTTTCCCTGCGATCTTATCTCAATCCGACTCGAAATAATTCTCTCATATTTTTGGATCCCGTCTAAAACCATTTTACTCATTCTTCACATCTCTAATGTGTGTGACCCATTAGGTTCATAGTTATGTTGGCCACTTAAATTATCAAATAATTTGCAAAGCGGTATCTCCCAACACATCATGACCCCCAATTGAATGGAAAGTCAGTGGTTTGACTATTAACCTTTCCATAGACAATTTTTGTACAATTTATCCTTTCACCATTCTATATCCCATTCGAATCAGAGTATGGACAATGTGTCAATTCTCACTAGACTGACTAAGTCACACCAAGCCCAAGTGATGTTGGATCTTGTCCTTGAGACTAATTACTCTATTAGACATGTCAATAAAGACCATCTTCATGATATTTCTACTCTAGTTAGAGATTCCAGAGTAATGTCCGGACAAGAGGCCATGGGTATACACTCCTTCTATTTAGAGTGGTGAATCCTTTTTTTATCTACCCAATTACCTTTGAATATCTCAAACTGTACCCAATCACCATCCTATGAGCAACGTCTATGAGGTAACAAGGAATAGAGTCAAAGTACAAAATCAGTATCCAAGATATCCTTGAGTACCTAAAATCTAAGGATACATGCACCATTGATATGATAAGACTATCATTGACATTTGAATAGAATATCCATATGATTGTCTCATAGAAGGTCATCTAATGTACTTGACTACTCTTAGTAAGCATCCACATGTTAACTCTAAACATCTCATGCTTACAGATTATGAGATCTACTGCTTGATCCAATTGAGGAATATAACATGTGCTAGTCTATCCGAATTAATAATGTCCCGTCTCATTAATCCTATGACAAGGTATAATTTAGATACTAATATAATTACACATGATAAGAATCTCATTATCATGATCTCATCATGATTTCCTTCATGCTATGTTATGTATCAAGGACATCGTTAATTGATTTAAGATCACTATCAATTCATATAACAAATGAATACCAAATTAATGAAAACGCCTTTTATTAATTAAATAAATATGTACACTAAATGCTAAAGGTGATTGCCTTTAGAGCACTTCTCTAACAATCTCCCACTTGCACTGAAGCCAATTTCCTTTATATTGAATTCCATAGGCAAGTACATGAGAATCATATTTCCTTTAGGGAAGTGGCTTAGTTAGAGGATCAGCTATATTCTAATTAGTGGGCACTTTCTCTACTTCTACATCTTTCCTGCCAATGATTTCTCTAACCAAATGGTATTTTCTCTGAGTACGCGTTTGGATTTCTAATGATATCGTGGCTCTTTTGCTTATGCAATAGCTCTATTGTTGTCACAATATAATTGAATTAGACCAATAATGCTAGGAACCACTCCAAGTTCCATGATAAATTTATTAATCCAAACCGCTTCCTTTACTACTTCGTAAGTTGCTATATACTCTGCTTTAGTTGTAGAACCAACAGTCGTTTCTTACTTGGAACTCTTCTAACTGACTACTCCACTATTAAGTGTGAACATATAACTTAACTAGGATTTTGAGTCATCCTTGTCAGATTGTATGTTGTCATCGATATACCAGTTTACAATAAGTTTTCCATCTCTATATACTAAGAATACATCCTTAGTTCTTTTCAAGTACTTAAGGATATTCTTAACAGCCACCTAATGTCCCTTACTAGGATCTGATTGGTATCTACTCATGACACCCAGAGCATATGATACATCAGGTCTTGTACATATCATAGCATACATGATTGATCCTATGGCTGAAACGCATGGAATCATACTCATGCATGTCCTCTCATCTTGTGTCTTTGGACACATAGATTTTGATAGAGTAATTCCATGGGTCATGGGAATATATCCTCGCTTGGACTGCTCCATGCTAAATCCCTTTAGCACCTTGTCTATGTATATAGTCTATGAAAGACTGAGCAACCTTTTAGATCTATCTCTATAGATCCTTATCCCTAAAATGTAGGCTGCTTCTCCAATATCTTTCATGAAGAAATTTTTGGATAACTAGATTTTGACCGATCTCAAGACTGTGACATCGTTTCCTATTAATAGTATGTCATCTATGTATAACACAAGGAATACGACTGCACTCCCACTAACCTTCTTGTATACATGAGGCTCATCCAGATTTTTTGAGAAACCAAACTGTTTGATTGTCTCATCAAATCGGATATTCCAACCCTTAGTGCTTGTTTCAATCCATAAATTGATCTTTGAAGCTTGCATACCTTTTCGCCACCTTTAGATATGAAGCCCTCTAGCTGTGTCATGTATGCATCCTTTGTTAGGTTTCCATTAAGGAAAGCCATCTTTACATCCATTTGCCAAGTCTCATAATCATAATGAGCAGCAATGGCTAGGAGTATTCTTATAGATTTAAGTATAGCTACTAGGCTAAAAGTCTCCTCATAATTAATTCTTTATCTTTGATGATACCCTTTGGCTAATAGTCTAGCTTTATAGATAACCATATTACCATCCATGTCGGTTTTCTTCTTGAAAACCCATTTGCACCCTATGGGCTTTATCCCTTTAGGTGGGTCAACCAAAGTTCATACTTAGTTTTCATACATGGAACCCATTTCTAACTTCATGGCTTGAACCTATTTGTCAGATTCTAAACTATTCAGAATTTCTCCATAGGTTATAGGCTCATCATCTTTTATGAGCAATACGTCATTCTATTCGCTTATAAGAAATCCATCTCTCTAGAACAGTGCATATCCTACTTGACCAATGAAGTTCTTGTGCTTCAGATGGTTGAGCTACTGTCTCATTTGTATGAGTAATAGGCTCGGGTTTAAGCAGTTGATCAGCGTCTGCTTGAGCATCTTGAACTTCCTCAAGTTCAATTTTGCTCCCACTATCTCCTTTTAGAAGAAACTCTTTCTCTAAAAAGATAACATGTCTTGAAATAAACACTTTTAGTTCCAAGGGGTGGTAGAATTAATATCCATATGATGCTTTAGGATATCCCACAAATAGATATTGGTTAGATTTAGCTTCCAGCTTATCTAATATTGTCCATTTCACATAAACAAGACAACCCCAAACACTCATGTAAGAAAGTGTGGACCTTTTGTTATTCAACATCTCATATGGAGTAACATCAATTGACTTCGAAAAGACTCCATTCAAAATATAAATGGCAGTCTCTAATGCATGACCCTAAAATGATTTACGTAGTTCTGCAAAGCTCATCATTGACCTTACCCTTTCCTTCACTTGTATGGCTAAGGCGATAATGCCATAAATAAGATGATTTGAACAAATCTTTTTTATGCCTCTTATTGTCATTGATATTTAAAATTAGATTTGACATATCTAATATGTATATACCATTGCATAATGTACCACTAGCATAAAGAATACCATTCAACATAATAGAACAACAATTGTTACTAAAAGCTAAATTGAAACCATCTTTATTTAAACTAGAAAGAGAAATAATATTTTTAGTTAAAGCAGGTACATAAAAGTGATTGTCTAAATTTAAAGTAAGCCCACTAGGGAGGGTCAATACATAAGTTCCTATAGCTAATGCAGTAACCTTTGCTCTATTTCCAATGCACAGGTCCGACTCTCCCTTATTGAGCTGCACACTATTCATTAGACCCTACATATTAGTGCATATGTGTGAGCCACAACTGGTATCTAATACCCATATATTATTATTATAAATAGTATTAACCTCAATGACACAAATACCTGAAGTAGGTGGGGCATTAGATGTCTTATTCTTCAAGGACTCCATGTAGGCCTTACAGGTCATCCTTGCCACAATGGAAGCAAGTTCCTTTTGGGGCAGTCTCTTTGGCGTTCTTCTTGGCCACGCCTCCCTTAGGCTTTGTGGACTACTTCTTCTTTTGGTTCTTCTTCTTAGAACCATAAGAGTCCACTAGCATCATAGTGTTACTGTCCCTTTTGATAGATGGCTCAATTGTCTTGAGCATATTGATAAGCTTAGGAATAGTGGTGGAAATCTGATTCGTCCTATAGTTAAGCACAAAATGTGCATAACAGTCGATCAAACTAGTTTGAATCAAGTCAATACTTAATTAATGATCCATCACATAATCCAAGGACCAACCTCTCAATATTGTCATTCATCTTTAATGCATATTGCACTAGAGATATGCACTCAACCATCTTAGAGCAGAAGAGTAGCCTTGAGATCTCAAACCTTTTGGATCAAATTGCTTATCAAATAGCTCTCTTAGATAGAAGACTATGGTGTGAGCATCCATAGCCTCATGCTGCTTTTGTAACTCAGCCGACATAGTGGCAAGCATAATGCAACTTGCCATCTCACTATCTTCAAGATGCTTTTTGTATGCCTTCTAAACATCTTTAGAAGCATTAATAGTAGGGGAATCGGGAAGCCCTTCATCTAGGACATAACCTATTTTCTCGGAATTGAGAACTATTCTCAAATTCCCAAGCCAGTCCAAGATGTTAGGCCTAGTCAACTTGTTTGACTCCAATAGTGATCGCAAATTCACACTTGATCCTATGATGGTGATTCTAGCAACCTAGATGTAAAAAGATCATGTTAGAATGTATGTAAAAATGCATGATTATTAGGTCTTTAATAAATTGCTTTATAGCTCCCACTATTTTATTGCGAGTTCAAAGCCCTCACTATGAACTCGAGAGAACCTATATGGAAGTTCTCCTAGTGGGTCGATATCCAATTTGCTAAGAATGACCTTGAGGCAACTCAACAAACCATCCTTAGTTTAGTTGGTAGGTATTTTATCCATACCAATTGCATTTCTATGCAACTATCGAATCTTGTGCTATCAACTAATTGATGTGTGCACATACGTTAGGCTATCAACTCTTGATATATGTGCACATCTCATGTTATAAAGTGAGCTTGAGGCAACTCAACAACTCTAACTCTAGAAAAACTTTGGTTCTTCCCACATTAATGGAAGGCGTAAGACAATTGTTTATTTAGTGAAGAATTTTGTTAATTTAGTCTCGTCATCATGTTATTATTACCTGCTTTTATATATCATACATTCATCATATGGATATATAAAGATAGTTACATTAACTATATGGCATGATTATGAACATACTAAAGTCAATCTCTTGAGCCAAAGAGAGATTGACTAGGTCTTATCTAGGTATATGAATGAATTATAACCCAAAAATAGAAATAAAATTCCCACTTCTAAGTCTTCTTATTTATGGCACCATCTTTCTTACTTCCTGCTCCTTTGCATCTCCATTCTATTATAATCCTATGCATCTAACTACATATTTCAAATATTATTAAAAACCTCAATTTACATTTGAGGGGAGTAAGATGAGAAAAAAATACATGAGAAAGAAGTAATAGGCAGGGACATGTAGGCCCTATTTACCAACAAAATCATGAATGCTCAATCACATTGGGCCTAAGTACATAATCATCCATCATGTCTTTCTATACACCCTTAGCATGCATTCTCTAATGCATAAGATTATAATAAAATAGGTAGTAATAATTTTGGACTACAAATTTGAAAGTGCATTCAACACTTGCCTACTTGTGTTGTTTCGGTCAATTTATTTTGTATGTCATTTTAATGTAAAAATTAATAATTAATCAAATCAAATTAAATTTCATATTTCCAGAATTAATTCAAAATTAATTCACCTTGAAATCAAATTATTATGATGTCAAAAGTTAAACAATTTAATGTTAACATACATGCTACTTTCTAGTCATATAAGATATGTCATTTGCTCAACTTAAATTAATTCAAAATTAATTTCAAAAAATTCCCAAAATTTTTAGAACCATAAATTATCATTCTAAGCATTTTTAGGGCAAGTCAAATCCATCAAAATAATTTTGGCACAAGCCAAAATCATCAATACAAACGAACCAACACAACAGTCGCTTAAAATGACCCATTTACAGTCTACAATTAATATGGAAATCTAAATTCGAACAAAATGATTTTGGAATGAATCTAACATCGAAATAACATATTTTTAAGGAAATAGAAAGTATTTAAAGGTGCTGGAAATGAAATATTCACATACAAAAAATCAAACAAAACAGTCCCACCGTGTACCCTAAAACAGATCTGTTTCAATATTTGTTTAAAAATTAATTAAAATAATTTTTATTTAATTATTGAACACTTCCGAGGCTCAAACATATTCTTAAAATGTTTAAATAATTTTTCCATAATCAATTTACAAGAAAAATATGAATAGCCCCAACAATTAAGATAAATAACATCACATGTTAATCAATAATGCAATTTTCAGCAATTTTGTAATAAATTTGAAATTAATTATTTGAATCATATTCAAACTATTTCTCAATCAATATAATCATCCTTAATTATCTCATGATCAGATCATAGAAATAAAAATATATAAAATAAATTTTACAAATAAATTTCAACTTTACAAACCAAAAGAACCAAAATCTTCAAAACTGTGCAATCCAATTGTACCTTAAATTAAAATTATTTTTAATAGGCACAAGGGGGGTCTGATACCAATGAAGGGTTTTGAATATGTATCACACATATATTATGTAGTAGAAATTAAAATTTTTCAAAACTTGAAACAAGAGAATAAGCTTTTGCCAATTAAAATTAATTTAACAATGCAAAATTCAGAAATTATACTTTTACAATTTCTTGATTTATTTTTCAATTTCTCATCTTATTGGATTGTAGCAAACCACAACAATTCAATCTCGAATTATCTCTAACAATATCTATACAAAGATAAGAGGATGAAACCACTAGATAAATAGTTTGAACATACCTCGAAGTGCTAGCAATGATATATGTTCCTTTGAGAGGAAAAATTAAATCTTGTTATTTCCAAAATATTTTCTTCTCCCAAAATTTTTTTTCTTATCTATTTTATGTCTTTTGGGGGTCTTTTTGATACAAAAGAAAATCAGATTCATTGAATAAAAATCAAGAGATGAGAAAATAAAGAGTTGTGGGAATAATGGCCATTAAGGCCAATAAAAGAATAAATATGTAGGCTGCGCAATCAACCTACCAGGCTAGCGGGCCTGCACGGGCCCTTCAACTCCCATAGCTATTTTTTTCTGCAATCTTATTGCGGTTCGACTCGAAATAATTTTCTCATATTTTTGGATCTCATCTAAAACCATTTTACTCATTCTTCACATCTTCAATGTGTGTGATCCGTTAGGTTTCCGGTTATGTTGGCCACTTAAATTATCAATTAACTTAAGCAAGTCATGAGAGGTATCTACTAATACATCATGACCCGCAATTGACTGCAAAGTCAATGGTTTAACTACGAACCTTTTCATAGAAAATTTTTGTGCAATTTATCCTTTCACCATTCTATACCCCACTTGGTTTAGAGTATGGAAAATGTGTCAACTCCTACTAGACTGACTACGTCACACCTAGCCTCAGTGATGTTGGATCTTATCTTTGAGACTAATTACTCTAATAGACATGTAACATCCTCAACTTTCCCACATGCATTATGACACACATTACATTTGGACATATTCATTTTATATATGTCATTCACATGAAACACATGCATACAAAGGGATTTTAGCTAGAACATGCTCACGAGGTAGACTTGCTA
>CATIWF010039195.1:0-21529 GCA_949630135.1 Balakata baccata | reverse complement strand
ATTTTCGGTCTTTATTTTTTCAACAAAATACCATATAAAAATGAAAATTATTTTTTGATGACATTTCATCATTAGGTCGTTTAAGAATAAATTTATATTTACAGAAACTTTTAGGCATGCAGCTGTATATATTGACTGTATGTGCATGCCTGCTCTCGCCTTTCTGTCAACGGCAAACTGTATGTCAATGTGAAATTGGGTGGGCAGATTCTATGGTAATTAACTTAAATTGGATTATTTGTGGAAATGAAATTCTGCATGTGCAAATCCAACCCTTTTGATCGGTTTCTAATTACTAGAAATATAAATTAAATCTGTGGTCTAATTTCTTTGCAAGCACGCATGCTAATTATATAAGTCTTAGCTGGCTATTGACATTCATGATGTAACAGTTAAATATACAGCTCAATCATAGTTAGGTAGCTTAGCTATTTTCTGCTGTTAATTAGTCAAAATGAACTCAAGCAATGAACCGGTTTGATACACCCCTACATAAATAGGCCGGGCTTACATTTTAATATATTAATTTCAACTTATGAAAAACTGTTGACATATTAGTCGAACTTTGAATTAAACGGATGGATTTAGCATCGATTTTTTTTAGTTTAAGAGATTTGATTAGAAATTCGAACTCAAAATCTCACTCACAGATCAGTAACATCAAAATTATAACGAGTAATTAATTAGGATTATATATTGTGATGAATTAATAGTGGAGCTGGCTTTGAGACCTTCGTCCTACCACTAGAAGGTGGCAAACCAAAAAAAGTTTTTATTTTATTTTATTTTCTTAATCTATTTTTAACTGGAGACAACCCAAATCCCAAATATGTGGCATCTTCAAGATGGAGCCAATCTAGATGACAAATTCTGCGTTGAAGAAGAGGTCTGATATTCCTCTAGATATTATGTGATTATTTCAGATATTATTCAAAAGATCAGTTTCTTGCCATAACTACTGACCACCATTTTATTTATCTATTTTGGCTGATTCGTTATCTCTGCGTAGATGCAGGAGGCTGTAGATTTGAGTCAATATTTAATTATTTGTCCATTTTTATTTATATTGTTTTCATTTACTCTTTCTGATCAATTAAAATCAGAAAATAAGAACTGAAAAACATATGCAATATCCGATGGAATCCGAAGTTAAAAATTAATATATATATATATATCATTTGCTGTAGCTGATTTATATTCAAAGACGAGTTCTAATTGGATCGCTAAGTACAATTATCTATATATTCTTGCGAACCATTGATTACAAGTTTATACATTTACTTTCTTTTCCATAGTTATAAAATAACGAATCTGCATATTTTTCGACGACCATATTCGTCGCTGTTTTTGTACACATCCATCGCTAATGTATTAAAAGTCTTTGACTAAAACTAGCATCGACCTAGAAAACGTCGCTATTTGTAGGACTATATTTATTTATTGACGGATATCGGTCACTATTAGTCTCTGACCTTCAAATGCATCATCAACGAACGACAACAGTTACCAACTGATATTTCTAAAATAATGACGCCATCTGTCATTAAATATAAGACGGATTTGGCTTTTCTCACAATAAATTAGCGAGAAGGAGATTATCGACGGACTTGATCCTGGCAAATCCATTGCTATTTGTATGGTGACGAATTTTCATCTAAGCGATAGATATTTTTATCGCTAGATCACTTGCTTTCTCAGTTATATCTCTCGTCAAGGAAGGGTGAATCTACTGTTAACAGGGACGAAGCCAGAACCAAATAATTGAAGGGGTAAAAAAAAATTTTATATAGGATTGGAGGGATAAAATAAAAATTTTTGAAGGATTTTATTGAAAATTTTGAAGAATATATGTATATATAAATAATTTTTTTTTTGGCTTCAAGGGGCCTAAGCTCATATGAGCTCCCCTTGTCTTCGTTCCTGACTACTAATTGACTATAGCATAATATGAGCATCCATAAATAGGGCTTTCGTGCCCACCAGCAGGGGTGAGAAAGAGGAGTTTGTCCCCTCCTATTAATTATATTAGAGTTTTCTCTTTTTTTATTGTGGTAAATCCATGATGTGTTTTCATATGTAAAGATATTAGACTATTACCCGCTTAAAGCATAGACACATTTACCTTTTTTAATTAAAGTGTATTTTTTTATAGGAGTCGAACTCAACACCAATACTTTAATGTACGTGTGTTGCCGCTAAACCACCGTTAATTGGTAGAGTGTTGCCTTTTATTTCTCATACAAGTTCAAATTTCTTTGTGGGATACCCTTTTTGGACCTATCTCAGAATATTTAATTAGTTGCAAGAATAAAGCCAAAAAGAAAAATTATGATAAGCAATGTCGTCAAATATTACAACATTAATCCATACATGAGAATGGGCATTCACTAGTCCTTGTCCACCTATTCATCAACTCCATATTTTCAATTACCTGCTGCTTTATATGTCCTCCAATAATTTTTCCAATCAAACTTTTTTTGAATTTATATTTATTTAAATATTCATATGGAAGTTTATTCAATTAAAACTCTGAATAACTAACTCTCCACTTACTTTTGGATTAAATTTATTTGAGTTAATAATAACGTTTAGGATTCATTTGATTTGGTAGTTTAGACTATCGGGTAGTTGATAATATCACTGTTGACATGTATAAATATAACTAATAGCTACTAACAGAAAAATATTAAGTGTCTGATAAACTTTTTTTTTTTTTTTTCATAAGCAGCCATATTATTAATAAAGGGGTAAAGAAACCATCTTGAGAAATGAACCCAAGATAATGAAAAAAATTCCACCCAAAACTAATATATCATCGAACGAATAAATATGAACAAACCTCATGCTATAACTTAACCATTAGTCTCATAAACGAAAAGCAACGAAAAAAGAGAGAGAACAGGAATAAACAAGATCAAACAAAAGCCAAAAAATGCAAAGAGAAATGGACCATAAAGGCAGGGAAAGGGAACTGAGCAGCTTCCATCCCACAAGGTAAGGCAACAAAGCATACACGAGCATGCGACTATATCCGAGCAATAAAGCTACGAGATCTCTATACTTTTTGTTTTGTCAAATGATCCACCATAAATAACTATAATGGCTATAATTAATTCCAACAAATATTTTCTCATACATATTTTTTTTCTTTAATATATATCCGAACAATAAAATTATGAGATATTGATACTTTTTATTTTGTCAAATGATCCGCCGTAAATAACTATAATGGCTATAATTAATTCCAATACATATTTTCTTATACATATTTTTTTTCTTAATATATATTCGATCAATAAAACTATGAAATCTCCATACTTTTTGTTTTGTCAAATGATCTACCATAAATAACTATAATGGCTATAATTAATTCTAATACATATTTTTTTCATCAATATATATCTGAGCAATAAAGCTATGAGATCTCCATACTTTTTATTTTGTCAAATGATCCGCTATAAATAACTGTAATGGCTATAATTAATTCCAATATATATTTTCTCATACATATTTTTTTCCTTAATATATATCCGAGTAATAAAGCTAAGAAATCTCCATACTTTTTGTTTTGTCATATGATCTGCCATAAATAACTATAATGGCTATAATTAATTGCAATATATATTTTCTCATACATATTTTTTTTCCTTAATATATATATATGATATGACAAATGTAATAATTTCAAAAAATATTTTTTTCATGTATAAAGTGAATTTTTTTTTTAATCAGATACGAGTGAATGAGACAATTATTCTTATTATTATTTATAATATTCTAGCACTTTTTTATTTTTTTTTATAATTATAATTTACAAATAATGAATTTTGTATGTTAAATTTTAATTGGAAGAAACATATATTTTGGAATTAAAATATTTTAAAAAGATAATATATTTTAAATAAATCAACTACCGCCTAAAGAAAAATAAACATTTTAAATGGGGATTGAATGCATGTGGTTAATATGATGATGTTTGTTATGTCTCAAGCAATTAAAAGTCAAAGTCCTAAGGCCATAGATATTAAATAGCCAAATATAAATATATATATATATAGAATTGAAGTTGGCAATATTGTGGACATGTGGGATTGTTCGCAATTTGCTAAACTCAGACAATTAGAGACTCAAGCGATGCACCCTAATTCTGCAACACATTAAAAGTCAGCCTATTGCTGCAAACCCTTCATCACAATTCTACTCCTAAATTTCTGAATAATGCTTCCTCTAGCAATATTTACCAAATATAATTGTTTTTTTATTTATTGTTAAAAAATAAATTTTGGTTATACAGGACCGGACAAATAAGCTAATTTGGAGTCATACTTGATGTAGTTATCAAAAGAAAGTGACACTTATTGTATTATGTTAAGTTTGAAATGATTGTCATATATATTAATTTAGAAAGGTTCAACTAAAAATTTGAATTCGAAATTTCACTCACAATTCTAAATTTCAATTTATATTTTCTATTCAGTTGTTTGCACAATGCTTCAGTTTTTTCTCACATTTGTTGAATCCGTAAACTTGTGGAAAGAAAACTGAAGCTTTGTGCAAATAGCTGAATAACAATTCTAAATTGGAATTTAGAATTGCAAAAGTTGATAACATGTGTATAAAATTTTCAATTCAAATTTTCAGTTAGATGCTTTGTTAAAAAAAAAAAAAGAGCAATCGGATTATTTTGATTCAAACTCTTTACATAGGAGCTTGCAACATATGACATTCTATTCTTTCCTTCCATTTTATAATTTCAAGGACATGTATAAATTATAATAACTGTTCTTGGCTCTGTTTTCTATTTGATTTGAATATGATTGCAACCAAAAAGAAAATCCTAAGAATATGATTGGTCTTTTTTTCTTTTTTTACTTTTTCTGAAATCAATTTTTTTGTACTTTTTTTTTTATGTTTTGTTCGCTAGTCATCTTTATCCTTCTCTTTTATTTGAAATATCGCAACAACAATGATATTTGTAGGATATATTGATGTAGAAGAAGCTGTTACAATAGCAACAACGACAGTGTCTAGTTGTTGGAACAATATTCAATTGCAACGATATTAGTGTTTATAGTAGTTAGATTGGAAAATATGTTAGATTTAATAAATTTACATAATATTGTTATAATTATAGATTTTTTTTTGTTGAACTGAATCTAATGTTCAATATGAATTTGAATTGATTGTATTAGTTTGAGAATTTTTTTTTATGGTTTTTAATTCTGGATTGAATTCTATTTTGTTCTTCTTCTTTGTTCTTTCTTTTTTTTTTTTTGTAAAATCACCAAGATTTGCTCAAAATATATCCGAGATATTCCTATCTAATTTCCAAATATATGCCGAAAGTATTCTCAATGTATACCCAAAATATTCTCATGGAATTCTTTATAAATAATTCTCAAGGAATTAATAAGGTATAACCAAGATATTCCCAAATAAGACCAAAAATATTCCCAAGATATATCCTAAGGCTATACAATGAACTTTATGAATCTTATTTAATGATCCACAAGGGATAATACAAGGCAAACAAACACCTTAAATGATTTAATAATTATTCATTTCTTTTTCCTTTTCCTTTTCTTCTTCTTCTTCTCTTTTGCTTTTGTGTTTAGTTAAAAATGAACTACGATATTACTGAGGTATATCCAAGGAATTTCGAATATATTCCCATGATATATTGAATGTATTCTAGAGATATACTATCTGGACAATCAGTTAATACTCAACAATAAATTAAATGTTGTTACTTTGAGATTTTGTAATTTTTTAACTTTGTATTCAATTATATTCTTCTTCTTCTTCTTTTATTTTTTTAGTAAAAAATTGAACCAATGTATGCTCAAAACATATCAAAAGTATTTCACAAATATATCATCTAACAATCAGTCTATGCTCAAAATGAATTTAATAATATTTTTAGTTTAAGAATTTGTAATGCTTTGAATTTATATTCAATTATATTCTTCTTATTCTTCTTCAATGATTCAATTATTATTCTTCTTCTTTTGTTCTATTTTAGTGAAAATTGAATTAAAATATACCCAAAATATACTGAAAGTATCCCATATATATACCATCTGAACACTATTTAGAATTAGTTTCAGATTTAAAGGACGAAAATGCTTTCATGCGTTTTCGGTGAAATTGAAAAAAACATTAATCGGATAATTATGTAAATATTTTAGTGCTTTTTGGTAATTTTGTAAAATTTCCATTAGAATAATTGAATTTGACCAAATCCCACTAACCCATCAAATCAGATTTATTTGGACATTATCCTATAACATTGAAAGATGATTATTCTATTTTTAAAGGATTTCAAAATTTTCTGGACATCTCTTTCCATTCTAAGAGAATAATGAAAGCTTAGGATGAATTTAGATTGATATGGATGAGCACATGTTAAAATGCACACATTTGTTTCATGCCTCATGTGATGTGATTGCTGGGGCATTATTTCTCAATGACACAAAGTGGAGTCAATTCCCTAACTTAGACCCAGCAAGGCAACAACAATACTATTCCCATGCCATTTTGGAAAGGATAAAAACAAATTCCAGCCATTGTCGAACCTCTTTTGAGCCATGTGAATATGTTCCCCAGGCTTAGAAAAGATAACTTCAAATTCTTGAAGGGATGGGAGCATTCTGAGACTGAAAACAGCCCAAAAATTCTGGTAACAGCATATGATAATGGGAGCCACATTTTCTGGTAAATTTGCAAGTTAATGTCATTGGTCAATGGGTAAAATTCCTAGTAAATGTCGTACATCATGTGCCTCTTGCTCCCCGGTTGTACCTGCTAGCAACACAGTAAAATTTATCAGCTATGAATCTCTCCGAGAAAGCCTACTAAGTCCTTTCAAAAGGCTAGAATTTATACTGACCAAAGTTTAAAGTGCTACCATTTTGAGAACTTATATGTAAACATTATGCTCTCTCACCAAATAGGCACAGCATTTTACAATAACAAAGACACGGAGATCAGCTCCTTGATACTTAAGTGCAGTTTCAAATGGAAAAAATAAATAAATAATTCAGTAACAAAATGTCTAAGAACATTATACAACGCAGAGTGATTCAGCATATTGCAAGCAGACTGTAATCCAGTTCTGTTAACTAATAGAAAACATAGTCCGGTTACACTCGAGGCAGGCGGCACATGTTATGTTTCACGAGTTGGAATTCAAAAACTTGTGTTCCAGGCGTGATAATATTATGAGGTGGAAACAATAATGCAGACAAACAAAACGGTTAATGAAGGGTAGTCATAGTCATTGTCTGTAAGGCATAGCTGCTTGCACCTGAACATCCATGTGATTAACAATGCCATACCACTGTAGGGCCCTGAGCACCTAAAGTCAATGATTCATGCTAAACAAACTTCAACAACGAAAAGTGGGGGTTTTTTTTCCTACTATTTTGGATTTAGCTGCATGCTAGGTTTCTTCAATTACATGCATTCCATGTACCTCAATTTTTCTCATGTTCTGTCTCCATTGTCCATTTAAATCATAAAATGACTTGAATTTTCTATCGTCAATTCAGCTTTCTAATGTGACCCACTTGTATCTCATGTGCTTCAGATTATCTAATGTTTACCTCTCCTTTTTGCATGTTCTTTTTACTACAAAATTTGATTTAATTTTCTCAAGTTCAGTTCAACTTTCTAATTTCCTCAAAAGTAGGTATCTCGAACACGCTAATTTTCTAATCCTCAGGACCTCAACTCAGTTTCCTCCATGTCCATTGAGATCAGAAAATAACTCTACCACTTTGCCTTCTCATTGTTACAACCTTAGCACATACTATAGAATGGAAAAAATATATATATTAACTGATTATTGCTATTTGTAAAAAATTTCACCCTTCTTATCATTTTTTCACACTTTCTTTTACTTTCCCTTAAACCAAATATAATCAAATATTTCGTTAAATGGTGAAAATTTTTTGTTGAATCCATTTTGTACACGTGGAAATTTTTTACTAATGTAGAAAAGTTCATGTCAACATTCCGTTAAATAGTTTAATAAATTTAGACGGCAGATACTTTTATATTACAAAATTAAAGTTTAAAAAATTTTCTGTTACAAATAATAGTTTAGATATTAAGTTGCTACAAGTTAGATAATTAAAGTACTGTCAGTATAATTAACTCCCAATTGTGGCTACTTATTATGAAATAGTTATTGCAAATGTGGGATTAATTTTTTCTATAATCACTTAATTTTATTTTTATTGCAGTAAAATTACAAAACTTTTTTTCATTACAAAAAAAAATCATTAAACTATGTTTTCATTTCACTTGTCACTCCATGCTAATTTTCGGAACCATGTCAGCTTTCCGGTGACACGTCAACTGTCACATCAGTTTTCTTTAAATCAGAAAATTAACAAAAAGTAAATTTAGTGAAATAAAAACATAGTTGAGTGACTTTTTTGTCAAAAAAAAAGTTGCGACTTTACTACAGTAAGAGTAAACTTTAATAACTATATATAAATTTCAATAACTTAAATTCATTTTTTGGTCTATCTTGCCTCATATTCAATTATTAAAACGTGCATAGTCCCATAATGCTAATGTGATAAGAAAAAATATTTAACTTGATCAATAGTGTTATGTCAACAACAAAGAATCATATATTCGATTTTATAAATTGAACAGCTAGCAAAGTGGACAAAAAATGGAATTCAGAGGGCTAAGTAGACTATAAATCGCTACAGAAAACTAAATGGCGAAAACGAACATTTTGAGAAAACTGGATATGACTTAATCCTTTTTTTTTAAACTATATATATTTTCATCTATTTTACGGTATGAAACAATCATGTTTGGAGCTTAATCATAGTTAATTCTTCATTCCTCTCCAAAAATGTATTTAATGAGATTCGAAAAAGAAAACTCTTCTCAACATACTCTGTCTATATTGCTAATTGAGTCATAACTCTTAGATTACAAGTAAATTGATATTAAGAATGCTTACATGATATTAAGAATGCTTACATGTGTTTATTTAATACAAGGATAAAGGGTCATTTAGATATTAATGTATATGTAACATTATAAAATGAACATAATCTAAAAGCTGCATATTAATTTAGCTCAAAAATTGAAATACAAAATTTTGTTTTATGAGATAAATGTTGAAATGATTACATGAAAAGAATATTTCAGAAACAAATTTTGAGAAAAATAGTTTATAAAAAATTAAAAATATCAAATAATTAAATTAAAAAATCTTAAATCTGTTATATATATATAATCCGTTTGGCATTGAATCATTTAGCACATACTATAGAATGGCCAAAAAACATATATTAACTGATTATTGCTATTAGTAGTACTCACAGAATTTCTGGAAAATTGCTACTCTTTAACCGAAGTACAAAGTAGATGAGTTGTAGCAGAAGTTAGTCATGAGTATGAGACACAATAGTTCCTTACCATAAAATCAAACAAAATTATTCAATAGTCAGGCTCCAATGTTCTACAATCCCACTCAATGTATGTTTATGTCCGATCTAGTTTGTTAAAGAATGATATCCTTTTTTTAGCTTTTTACATCTGAGGCAACCCCATGACAGAGGTTCATCAGGTTCATGCCTCTTAATGCCCTACATTTTACTTAGTTTCACAGTAGGTTATTTCCTTGGAAAATTCATACAATTATATTTTACTTTCCATGAATAACTTAAGAGCCACATAACTTACATAAGCATTTCTTTTCTTCTCATTGATCCAGGTGTCGATAATAATATTATGGGAAGCACTTCATTCTCTGCAAATTTGACACAGAATAAGGCAGATCTTGGTCAGCAAAGAGCCAATGATTACATCTACTTCAAATTCACTAAAAAATTGCAGTTACCTGTCTCTCAATTTCGATAGCAGATGCAGAAAGTCTTCGCCTCAAGATTGATCTTTCCTCTTCACATCTCTCCATCTCAGTATCTAAAAGCAACCACCAAATCAAGAGCCAATATGACGGCAAAACTCTTATATTGCAATAAAACATGTTAATTTACCTGTTGAGAAATTTAAGCAGATGTATAAAAGGATAACATAACACCATTAAACCAGCTGTTCATATTCAAGCTAGAAATGTATATCTACCTATTTATAAAAAAATTTAATAATTATATGGAAAATAGCCAGTGTGAGTAATTAGGACGACACAGCATGATTAATTCAAAATTTTAGGTAGAATAGGTGTCCTAGTGTATTGAGATCTGTTCACAAGTATTATTATGCTATATTAATGAAATCCCAAGTTAAGCTCTCTCATAAAAGTGAAAACTAAGTGCCTTCTCCTGCTTTTAGCTATGGTTTAAAGTGCTTTTTTTATTAAGGGTATATCAGTATTTTTCTCCATATACGATGGACAAACTTTAACTTACAACTCTTTACTCCTCGTATACTCATGTTTCTGTTTTCACCTCTTTGTATTTGACAGATGAATGTTGAATATACACTTCTTTGCACAAAGTGGACATGTGCACAAAGAAACTTCTCCCCACCCCCCACCCACAGTTACTTTGCCCCACAACCCAATTAAGTCATGTCTGAAGATCCCACTTCTTTATGCTAAAGCTGAGAATATATTTCCAGCATCTATATTCATATGTTCCTTTATTTTTATTCATATGGATTTGCTATTTACTCAATTTAAATAAGATTTTGGGTGCTCATGATTCTTTTCACTTTTTGCAGGTGCATCATGTTGCCTGATTGCTAGCATATCAGGATTGTCGTAGAAGTATATCATTTTCTTTCAAAACCAATTATCTCCATCACAAATTTGTGATTGATAAGTGACTTAAGGCTATATACAATAAGACTCTTTCCGCTCAAAACACATAAATTAAGTTGTGTGAGAAAGATCATTTATCAGGTAGGATATACCAACAACAGTAATTTCTTGTACGGGAGTTTCTAGGTGTGGTCTGAGTCAGCCGTTAGAAGAACCACACATATGCTTTCCTATTCATAAGCTTTGAAGGATTTTCAGTCAAGGACATGATTTTAAACCTAAGCAGTTAAGTATATATTGCCTTGCTGCCTGCTAGTAATATGATAATGCCTAAATAAGAAAGTGGGAGGACAAATCAGACAGATTTGTGCTGAACACAACACAAGCACAAAGTTCCATGTCCATAGGATATAAATTTCACTCAGAGACCAATATCTGCGCATAAATTGATAAAAATCTCTGGGAGATCAAACACTCAG
Organism: Balakata baccata; assembly: GCA_949630135.1. Taxonomy (NCBI): domain Eukaryota; kingdom Viridiplantae; phylum Streptophyta; class Magnoliopsida; order Malpighiales; family Euphorbiaceae; genus Balakata; species Balakata baccata. Next base: position 10,297 of record CATIWF010039195.1, on the reverse strand, counting down.
TTATTAATTATTTTTTGCACTAGAAGATCTTTTGTATATTTCAACTCAGCAACCCAGTTACCCAGTTACGTTTTGCAACAAAATATAAAGATAACAGACCGTTACAATCCAAGTAGCTCTCTGAAAATAAAATAAAATTAAGAATGAAATTCCCACAGCATGGCGACAGATTTTCCAAAGATTATTTTGGCCCAGCTCAAAATAGTATCTGGCAAACCAAATCAATTGCCTGTGGACATTATTCTCAATAACATTTTTCAACAAACAACTACTTATAAACAAAATCCTTGAGATGGGTGAAAAAGGGATCCTAAAGCCAAGGTCATACCATTTATCAGATCATCCTAAATTATTGCAAATGGGGAAAAACATACAAAAATGAAATTCAACATACAAATTTAAATAATATAACCTGGTTGATGCTTACCATAGTAGTAAGAGGAAAGAATTGTGATGCGTTCCGTTGGCTGAAAAAGTGATGGAAAAAATAAAAGATGAAAGAAAAACTTAGAAGAAGGTGAAAAAGACTATGAGAGAGTAATTAGCTCAATCCTGAGACTGCAGTAGCAACACAGTAACAATTTAAGCAATGAGAATAAAAGGAATATCAACAAAAAGCACTCCTAAACTATACATGCGTGAACAGAATTATCAGTTAAAAAAGGCAAAATAAAACAGAAGAACGTAAATGGTATCTAAAGTTATATTGTTGCCCGAAAAATTTCAGAATAGAGATTTCATGAATTTGTAAGGGCAGAATATTTCATGACCGCAAAGATTAAGAGATTTAACATGTTTCTTGCATCATGTTTTATCTTTCAAGACATAATATAAATATCTCATGTTTTTGCATCATTCTACTTGGAATGGTGATACATAAAACTAATCAGAAGTGTACCATCACAAAGATTCCCTCACGACGAGTAGGGAGTTGCTCAAGCTTTGTCAAAGTGCCATCCCCTTTAGTAACTTTACCAAATATTGCATACTGAAGAAATTCAGTTATCAGTTTCTCTTCAAATGATGACCTTTAAGACAAAATATTCAGCAAGTTGAACAAGCATACCTGGCCATCAAGATGAGGGGCATCTCCAAGAAGTATTGAAAATGAAGAGGATGCACTATTTGGATCGGAATATCTATATTAAAGAAAATAAAACATTGTTTAGTGTATTAAACAAAGATCACCAAAACAGTTTCACCCCAAGCAATCTATGGTCCAAGTTATAGATCAATGGCAATCTGAATATTGGAAACAGTTTTACAACATTCAAACAGCCAGCAGCAAGAAGGAAATAAGCTGAACCACAAACTTTACATAATTCCATAGTTAACAATATGAGTTCTTGGATTTGGATAAGTTTTGAATTTTATAGCATGCATTGAAAATCGAAATCATTTACCCAAAAAAAAAGTCACGGTGTGGTTATTTGTATTTCATAATTTTGAGGTTTAGTGCTTGTATATGATTCAAATCAGTACATATGCGAATCTAAGAAGAAATTTTGCATTCCAGATAACCATATTTTCCAACTAGACAACTCAAAGAAACCTACCCCTGGAGTACCAAATATAAAGACAAGTGAATTCTATGCTCTCAGTAACCCAAAGATAAATCTTGCATTAAAGTAAATGCTAGAAGAGAGATTTCCAGAAATACTCTAATAAAAAGCAATAACATTCAAATTCACAAAAAAAAAGTAATAAAGTAAATCCCCATGGTAAGTGATCTTCTCCATTTTGCATCAATGTCCTTGTTATATGCATATTTTTGTGCTTGAACAAATGAAATTATTAAGAAATGGAAATCCTAAAAGTGGAATCTTATCTAGCATTGCGTTTTTCCCTGTGTAGAAAAGATAGTAAGTGATCTTCTCCATTTTTTCCTAAACAAACCCCAATCTCTTTGAGCAGCCAAACCCCAACCCAAGAAACACTAGCAGAAGATCAACAAATGTTCTGCTTACAAACTAGAAAAGAACAAAGAACGGCCAACAAATATATTAGCCCCATGCTCTTAGAGCAGCATTACTCTCATTCTTTTTCAAAGTATCAGAAAACTTCAACAAAATAGTCTCCCTAATTTTCCTAAACACTCTCTCCTCTGTAACAGGAACAGCTTGGAAAATATGCCTATTTCCAGCAGTCCATATGTAATACATGGAGGTTACAAAATGCAAAAGCAATCCTTCAAATTATGGTTTGTAGGTTTTTCCCAACACCCTAATACCAAACCAGCGAACTCTTCTATCTTATTGGACCTCTGTTATACTGGCAAATATGTAAGACTTTCTGCCAGATAGCATTAGAAAAGGCAAGCAAACAATGAATGTTCCACAATCCATTGATAATCTTGCACCACACTCCACTTATAAAGCTTATCTTTGTAACCACTTCTGCTTCACAGGCAGAGTTGTGAGAATATTTGGTATTATTTATCTCCCAAATTAATCTAATTGCACCTATATTTCTGCTAAAAAATTCCCATCCTGCCTAAGCCGAAACTAAGTGTTGTCATAGAATGCTCTCTCTTCCTCCTGAAGCAGAGAATGCATGGGATCATTTTTGGACTCTGGAGTTGACCTGCTCCAGTAAACTCCTTGCCAGAAGCACTCTTTGTGTCCCCTCAGCATACTCAGTCTTGATCAATTCTTTTGATCTGCCTTATAACTTTCTCAGCTTTGCACAAACTACAAATGGCAGCACCCCTAACATTATCCTTCCACACATAATTATGCCTTTAAAAGATGATGGACATCCGCATATCTTAAGATGTGATGGGTTTCTTCTTGCCTGCTAGACTTTGTTCCCAAATCCACAATTAGAGAAGAACGATTTTGAAGCCCTAGCTATCAACAACTCCACAATAGAATCTGGGAAGTTATCTATCCAAATACCATAAACAAAAACCCTATCTATATACTCCAAATCCTTTTATCTCCCTGCTGGTTATTTGTCCAGGTAAAAGAGCAACAACTGTGTTTTAGCTCAAACATATCAGCTATGCAGAAGCAGTCCCTCATATTGTATTTTCACTAGCATCTATCCACCCCAATCAGTCATGGTAACTGTTAATGGCATTAAATCCCCTGAATCAACCAAGCTTCCTAACAAGACCTGGCATTATTAATCAGAGTTTGCCACAACTCTGTGAGTCCTATCTCTCATCCCTGGATTTGGGTACATACACCACTGGCCACAGAGAGATGCCCTTATCCCATTTGACCCTGCAATGCATAAACTGAGGCACCTTGTTCACTATTTCAATTGGATTATTTCTAGTAAAACCAGTCTCAAGGAAATGACCAAGTATGGATTATTTCAGATGTAAAGAGTTGGCTTCAAGAAATTGAAATATGTAGACAGTATTTTTGAGTGAGAGAACACATATTCATTAAACTGTTAATGCTGGAATACGTGTGTGTTAATGGACCGATAGAGTGAGATTTCTAACTCCAGAAGTTGAAAAATATAATTTAGTGTAGAATTTAGGACCAACCAAAACAATGAAATGGGAGAGTGAAAAGTACCCATTATGGTATATATGGGTCCATTTATGAATGTCCAGCATCTCACCATAATCCATAAAGCTTCACTATAACCTCCATAAGCTAACCGATATATAGTATCTATGGTTGATTCAATGAATCTCTAGGATTTCAGCACAAAGTTTCAATATAACCTTTATGACTAACCACAGATCAGAAATTTTGATACATTTCATGGCAAAACTACTCTAGTCATCTATCAAATTTGCTAGCACAAAGAAATATACACATACAGGTAGAACTTCAATCCTAATCTAATAAAGTAGTAGAATTGAAAACAAAACTAATCCTTGAGGAAAAAATATAATATTTTATTTTATTTTGAACTAATAGATCTAAAACCTGAGAAAGTAAAACCAAATATAAAATTATATGAATACAAAGAAATATAACAAAATAAGCAAAACCTGAAAATGAGCTTCACTAGACACTAAGATAAAGACTTCACCTCCCCATAGAGAGAATGCCTCTCATATGCTTGACATCACTAAACTCCCCAATTACAGTCTTCTCAGCTTCCTTTCTTTGCTCTTCATTCATGGGGGCAGATCGTCCACCTACAACATCTGCAACTTGAGCAACAAATCCCTTATCGACCTGGAAGATTACAGTCCCATACATTTTTGCCATTATCCACCACGGTCAGTGCCACAATATCTATCAACTCAACACACACACACACAAAAAGCCATGCACCTAATTCCAAAATTTATTTATTTTGGAATACCCGAAAGAAATGATTGGTATTATAGCATCCAAGTCGAACCAGCTTGAAAATGTGGTCTACAGTTTGGGGCGCCACATAAGGGTAAAATCCAAACTCAATATCTCCATAATTAGTCTAGAAAATTGAAAACCACGCACAATCGTCATATATACAGATAGGATTAGAATTAACTGATGTTCAATAGTGCAAATTAATCAATGGAAATCACAAGAAAACAAAGAAAGCAGAACCTGGAAAACAACACGAGCTGAGCTGAGCTCGGGATCCTGGGAGGAGGCACTAACAGCTACGACGAAAAAAGCAACCCAAACCCAACCGGGGATCCACATTGTTTCTGTTTTCTGTTGCTCGATTTTGGCACCTGATCAGAAACTGGTATAGTTCACTTCAGTGTCAACGAGCATTAGATATTCATCAGTATCACTGAAATGAAATGGTCTTCAGTCTTCGCTACGGAGCTGGGCTGATAATAGATTGACTTGGGATTGGGCCAAAAGAGATAACATTGCTGCCACAATAGCAGGCCCAACCTGGAGCCCAATAAAAAAACAAATTGAATCACATTTCACTTCTTTTTTTTTTCATTAGGAGGTATAATAGATTATAGATTATATAAAAATCGAACTCGAAATTTTTCTTAATTCTGTGAAATATATTATAGTATTAATGTCAAAATGAGCTACAATTATTACCAACTTTTTTCTGTTTATCACATGATAAGATGTGAAAACAATCTCATTCAAAATGAAAAGATTACCTACTCATAGGGTCATTCTTATTCCAGGCCTATCAAATTCCATCCTATTCCTAGTGGACTACCAAACAGTTAATCTCAAATTGATGAAAATCTTGAAACCTAATCCTATACCTTTCCATTTCCTAAAAAACCTAATTCTTACACACATACATTGAATGTCTAATTTCAATCAATGGGATTTTCACATAAAATTGTAATTTTGAGTTTTATTCTATTTTGATTCTATTGCATAATTACCCATCCCATCCGTGAGTAGTGCACAGATAGCAAGATTTGTGATCTAATTTTAGCCAGCAATGAATAAATCAGCTAAAGTATTTATTCCAATCCAATTCTTGTCTTGAGTATTAATTGCACCATTTTGTTTTCAATCAAAATCAATAGATCATAAGTTATTATCTGTTATTAGAGAACCTGATTCTAATGCTGGACATATTTCCTTCCAATTACCCAACAATCTAAATCAAATCAATAAATTCTTGAAATCAAGAGCAATACTAACACATTGTTGCCTTTTTTTTTTTTGGTCAAAGAAAGTTCACACTCAATAAACAGCATTAATGCTTGTAATTTGTGGTTTAGTTTTGCTCCATAATCTTCATACTTGTTTGGCCAATCAATATCTGAAGTAAATATTGTGGCTTCTTTCATTATTTACAATCAATTGCAACTCATCAAAAACCCCAGCAACCTCCAATATTTGCCTACTTTTTTTTGTTTTATGTACATACAAGTAGGCCAATAGTATATTCGAATTCGAAATTTCAAAACTCTAATCACCAGGTCAGTACTATTAAACTAAGTTTGGTTATATTTGATATTAATAATACAAGAATTTTAATCCTAATACTTATTTCTATCTATATAAATTCTTTATCTCTAAATGAAGAATACCCAATAGCAAACCCTAATTTTTCATGTATTTTTAAAAGTTAAACATTTTGATATGGAGGGCAAAGCAAAATCCACAAAACCAAACCAAAAATTAAGTTCATTCGATATTTATAGTACTTGGTGTTTGAAAATTAAGTCCATTATCATAATAATGAATGAGAAGAATATTTAACTTTTCGATCTAAGAATTATAGCTTAGTTAGTAATATAGACTAAGCAAATTAGGAAAAACCTTCATATTTGAACTTCACTAAATACATTTTAGAGAGAGATAAAGAGTTTTAATTATAATTAAACTCCAAATATGATTGTTTTAGACCATAAAACGGATATCAATATTTGTAATTTGAAAAAAAGAATGGAGAAGAAAAGGTGTAAAGCAATATATGTGCAAAGTTTTCAACTCTCTACAGCAACAATTTAGAAAAGGGGATATGGCACACAAAGTTCAATTGAGAATTTCTTTGGACACAGTATATAAACACTGGCTTGGCTATCTAATCAAACTGACTAATCAAAAATTAAGCAATAACCCTAATTATGTTTTCGGGACCCACCCCCCAATCCCAACTCCCCCTTTTTTTATTTTTATCTTTTGGTAAGTCTTATCAAATTTGTGTTCAAGTAATTGATAGATAGATATATTTTTTTGTGTGAACATTAACTATATGATTTTGACACACACTTGCAAATTTAGGGCGCAAGTTATCATTGTGATCGGCGACGGAGCTACACTAGGGCAAGGATATATTAAATTTCTCTGAAATTTGTAGGAATAGTTTAGAGATTTTTTGAAATTTTTTTTAGACAATTCTTTATATTTACACTTTTGCAATTTTTTATTGAATTTGTTTTGATTTATTTCAATTTCTTTATTTCCATAACTATTGATAATTTAATTGTAATTCATATGCAATTATTACCTTAAATTACTATTATTCATTATTTTTATATTATTTTAATTGGACCTCTTTACTTATTGTGATTTTTCATTTGTTCTCCAGTATAAAGATTAGTGGTGGGGGAGAATTCGATAAGAGGAATTCGTATACGAATTACTTCAAGAATTTGACGAGTCCTTTTATCGGCCGGATAAGCAACACCGAGTTTGATAAATCACCCCATGTTTTCCATATTTTTCCTCGGTAGCTTAATGGGCCAAAGTCTTTATCATGAATGTGGTCATCATTAAAAATGTTGATTATGTAATTTATATATATAAAATATTTAATTTGAGTCTTTGATTTTTTTTTTTCTTCCCCTTTTTCAAAAAAATAATCGTAATGATAAGTTTTTTTTTTCTCTTAATTTGAAGTATCGAATTCGAACTGATAGATATGAAAATTCAAACTATTAATTTGTTGGAAAAACAAAAATGCATTTGTCCTTCTTCCTCTGCCTTATCAAAGTCGGTTGCTATGGTTAGGCGAAATTCACGGAGTTATTGCTGCCATCTTTATTATATATGAACAAGACATAAAGTTTAGATTACTATCCACGGCTATAATATATTTTAAATTTTTTTATTTTATTTTTTTGGGGAAGGGAAAGAGCATTGAAGTTGACGTTTGCCTAACAACGTTTATTTTAAAAAAGAGAGAGAGAGAGGAGATGGGAATAAGGATATTTACTAAAATTCCGTCTTAATTTTTGTTGTGGAAATCAATGGAAGGGAAGGGATAGAGCACAAACAATACATCTCTTGCTGCTGACCTTTCCACTTGGCTTCTAATGTTGACTTCATCTCTCTAATTCAATATTAATCCAATTTGTTTTCTAAGCACTTTTTTATTCTTTTTTATATATATAAACCAAAGTTATTAGTAAATTAATTTAATTATATAATAATATTAATTTAATTATTTTATTCTCATTAATTGTTTTAAATATAATATAAATATATATCATTTTGTTGTTGTATTTCTCTATAAATTAACCAACTTATAAGTACCTTTTTGAGTAGTGTATAAATCTCTCTCTTCTCTTTTTTATTAATACATTTTTTTTCACATTAATCGGCCCTTGTGTATTAATTGGTAGATTTATATATGTAATATAAAAATTAAATATATATGCTAGCTAGATAATAATAATAATAATAATAATAATAATAAAATGAGAGAAAGTTAAATTTAGGCATAAGACGTAAGGTTTTCTTGTATTAATATTTGTCTCATTCTGATTTAACCTCTAAAATGTTTTTTAGTTCAACATAATTTTTTGTTCATACTATCTCGTTGTATTTTAAAAAAATATAACATTTTGCTTTCAATATTGATCATGTCATTATATTATATCAGTATTTACCAGAAATTAATATTAGCATGATAAGAAGATATATCAATATTGAAGTGATATATTTTATCTTTTCGAATTGTAAAAAGATAATATAGACCAAAAATTGAATCGAAAGATCAAATTAGATAAAAAAAAAATATTTTAAGAGACAGAAATAATAAAAACAAATAAATAGAGAGAGTCGAATATGATTTAACGTTAAATTTAATTGAAATTAGATGAATGGAAACCCACTTTTATGATGTAGGAATGGGGCCATGACAGATAAAACCCAGACTAACATGCGATCTATGTTAACAACCATACATGTCACATGGGGTAGCCCCCATACACACTCACACTCATACCCCTAATTTCACTTCTCTTACACTCCAAAACAGCACACAATACCACAACACCACCAATCACAATCACCATATTAATTAAAAGGAAAAGAGAGCTTATATCATGCACCTGCATTTATAGTATATCTAGTATTTAGAGCTATTAAATTTTTAATTTTTAATTTTAACTATTGACACTTTTAAAATTAAAAGTTGAAAATTTAGCAATTTTAAATGATAAGTGTACCATAGAATTTGCCAAAGAAAAATATAAGCTTTCTTAGTTGTAACAAATTAACTCACAAATTAATTTCACATATACAAAATCTCTCTTGTGTTATGTCTCTTAGAATTTTTTATTTTTATTTTTTTAATTATTTTTTCAATAATTAGCTAGACATTGTTGCCTTTGCGTCTCATACTCTCAAAACTCTCAACTAATATCATAATATTATGACAAAATAGCTAATCCTTTTTCGACGTATTGATGTTGTTATTTCAAACAAGAGAAACTCTTAAATAGATTATTATTTAACATATATATTCGCAGAATGATATTTATTTACATTAATAAAAATTAATTAATCTGTATACATATCAAATGATTTGTATTTGAGTCTATATAAAAATTTATTTTAAAACTAATTTCCTATTTAATTAATTATTTTATTCACATTGGTTTATGTGAATAAATTTGTATTCGTGCATTACGTGATTAAATTAATTTACAAATGATATGATAAATTAAGTCTACTTAAAGATTTTTCCTTTTACGTAGTTAAAAAATTCTTATGCAGATTCAATCTATTATGTCATTTCAATTACAAAGTGATATATATTTATATTGTAATCTTTCAAAAAAAAATTCATGTTATATTTTATCAGCTAACGAGAATAAAATAATTAAATATATATCACCATATAATTAAATTAATTGGTAAATAACATAGTAAACTGAATCTACCTTAAAATTTCTCTAAATTTCTTTCATAGTAGATTAATTGCATGTTAGTGCTAACTACCACTATGGATCTCTATTTGTATTATTATATGTTAAAGTAGTACTCTAAAGGCAATCACTTTTGGTACTTATTGTATAAATTTATCTCACATGAATAAAGACATTTTCTTTTATTAATATTCATTTATATTATGAATTGATTGGATCTTAAATTAATTAATGAAGTTCATGAAATAAACATAGAATGAAGAAAATCATGATGGAATCATGATATTGAGATTCCTATCATGAGTAATTATGGTTATATTTAAATTGTCCCTAGTTATAGAATTAATAAGACTCAATATTATTAATCTGAATAGACTAGCACGTGTTATACTTTTTAATTGGATCAAGTAGTAGATCTCATAATCTTTAGATATGAGTTGTATAAAATTAATATGTGGATGCTTGCTAGTGTAGTCAAGTACATTGGATGACCTGCTATGAGACCATCATATGAATCGTCTATTCAAATATCAATGATAGTCTTATTATAGCAATGGTGCAAGTATCCTTAAACTTTAGGTACTCAATGAAATCTTGGATGTCGATTTTATGTTTTGACTTCACTCCTTATTGCCTCACAAATGTCCCTTATAGGGTAGTGATTGGATGCAGTTTGAGGTATTCAAAGGTAATTTGGTAGCCAATAGATGATTCACTACTCCTAATAGAGGGATACCAACGACCTTTTGTCGAGATTATTACTCAGAAATCTCTAGCTGGAGTGGAAATATCATGAATATG
>CATIWF010039169.1:0-13096 GCA_949630135.1 Balakata baccata | reverse complement strand
TCTACATTAAAACATGTACAAACAATGAAATAAAAGCAAAAATTTAATAAAAATTAAGTGACAATTTCTGTGATTTGTTTATTTGTATGTGAATAAACATGATAAACATACACCATTTTCTATGAAATAAAGACATTTTCTGCAAAAAAAATTTTCAATTTTTATATAATTTTTAAATTTTATTAAATTTTGATTTTAATTTTTAAAAAAATATTATGCCCAAAATGCAGGTATCTAACTAGTTTGTCCTTTAACTTTAACTACTTTTTTATTAACATATTTTGTACGTATTATTAGCTATTGGACTCGTTATAAATATATATTAATTTTTATAATTTATAAATAGTTTTTTTGGAATCACTCATTATAACATTATTATCTAGTTTTTCATTAACATATTTTGCACGTAATTATTATATATTAGTCTCGTCATTAATTATCATTTATTTTTTATAATTATTTATTATTTATTAATTAATTTATTTTTATTATGATATGAATGCATGTTTATTTCAAATTTTAACAAATTACTAATTTGTCTATTATTAAGAGTTATATATAAAATAGATGTAGTAAGTATTTTATAGTTTTTCATTAACTTGCGTTGCACATGATTATTATATATTATACTCATATTATAATTTTATAAGAGTCATATATAAAATATAGGTAACAATTACTTTATGGTCATTTTGTCCATTCCTACTTTACAGTCATTTCACATGTCCTTTTTATTTTCAATCATTCACATGCAATATACGTGATTTTTAATAATTTGATTCATTATTATTAAATAAATAATAATAATTTTATCTAGTAAATTGCTTTTAATTATCATATAATTAAGTTATATTTAATTTAAATGCTAATAGTTGTTAATTATGTTTGATTCTTATATCATACTATATATGTATAAAAAATCACGCCAAATTATGCGGTACATTAATTATTTTGCCTATTATAGTTTTTAATTTATTTACTATATATAAATTATATTTTCTATTATATTTTTTACCCTATCTTCCTAATTATTTTGTTAAATTATTTTTTTATATTAGTTATTTGTTTTTTATATATAAAACATAATTATCTAGTTCTAATAGAATTGTACTTCTAATTGATGAGTTATTGATACCATTCACTAATAAGTTAAATTACTAAATAACAAAATTAACTAATACAATCAGTATATTGCACTTAATTATTATATATTGAACTCGTTATTAATTGCCATTTGATTTTTTTTATAAATTTGTTTCGTTTTATTATGATATTTTATTAATAGTAAATTAAAAAAGTGTATATTTGTCTCAAATTACTAATTTATTTATTATTAAGAGTCATATATAAAATAAAAATAATAAGTATTTTATTGTTATTTTATATGTTCTGCTTTATTTCCACTTTTATAGTATGATTATGATGATTATGATATAATATAAGTTACATTTAATTTAAAAACTAATAATTATTAATTATATTTAATTCATATATTATATCTTTAAACATTTTTTCATCTGTAATCACACTTTGTGAAGAGAATATTGTAATTTATATATTATATCAAAAATTATATAAGAAAACTATTTTTGCATGATCCTTCCTTATGATCAATGTTTTTATTTATAGGTCATTTTTAAAATTATATAAACAACGTATATCTACATATCTACATAAACATAGTTCATTTTATAAATTTAACAATTTTATTTAAGAGAATATAACATTTATTTTATGCCTATCACAAATCGGTCCCCACTAGAAATATTTAATAAATATAAATTATTTTATTTATTATTTATTTATTATGTCTTCCTAATATTTTTTTATTAAATGATTTTTTTCTTTTTTTTTTAATATGAGTTATGTGTTTTTTATATATAAAACATAGATATTTTGTTCTAATAGAATTAAACTTATAATTAATGAATTATTAATATTATTCACTAATAAATTAAATTATTAAATGATATATATATATAGTCATAATAGAATTAAACTTCTAATTAATAAATTATTAATTATAAAATTTAATATTCATTAATTTATATAATTAAATTGATAATTTTTAATAAATTTATCGGTTCCTTCATATTCCCACTTTGTTGTAATTATTCATTTTCACAACAGTTCTCAAATTTTTAATGAAAATTTTTTACATAAAAAGAAATTTGTACTTTTATTTATGAATTAAATCAATAATATATCATTATTATTAAATAAATAATAATAATTATATATATATATAACATATTTACTTAGAATTGAATTTATAATTAATGAATTATTAATATCATTAACAAATAAATTAAATTATTAAATAGTAAAATTAACTCATTCAACTAATATAATTAAATTGACATTCAATTAACAAGTTGATTCAATTCTTCCAATGATCTCATATCATCAACATTTTAAGGAATTTTTTTAATTATTATATACCCGCAAATCATATAAAAAATGTAATTATCTTATTACATGATTAATTTTTTATTTATATTTTATAAAAAAATAACTTTATTTATGGAAGGATGGAAAAATTTAATAAAAAGTTAGAAATAAAAAATTCAATCTGCTCAATACAAAAATCTCTGTGTCCTTTTTTAAAAAAAAAAAAACTGATGTATTTAAACCAAATTTCGGACCAAGTACATTTGTTGTTCTTAGCGTTTAACACCTAATTAATGCACAAAAATTAATTTTAATACATCCAAAATTCCAAAGTAAATGTCCCACGAATAAATCTACTGCAAAATCTAACGAAAAGCTGACATTTTTGTTAATTATTTAGCTTACCCATCTCCAGTACACTGAGAGGAAGACTGGAAGAGGAAGCATGGGTGATAGTCATGGGATGCGGAGTCCACGTTTGGCTCCTCTGATCATCTTCTTAATCTCTGTGATTAGCCTATCTGATGCCCAGAGCTTGCTGCCACCTGCGAGGTACGATGGGTTCCTGTACAAGAATGGGAATTTTCATGCCGACTCCATTCTAATTGAAGCCTTCTACGACCCCGTTTGCCCAGATAGCCGAGACTCCTGGCCTCCTCTCAAGCAAATCCTTCATTACTACGGCTCTCGCACTTCTCTCGTTCTTCACCTTCTCCCTCTACCGTCAGTATTCCCATGCTCTCTCTTTCGAAATTTGATTGCAGCTCATACTCTATGATTTAAAGTTTGAATTTTTAATCTTTCCCCGATTCTTATGTTAATTAGTTTTTTAATCTTATTTGCTGAATTGCTGTAAACAGGCTTGTTTCCTCTTGTTTTCAAGCTTGGAACTTTTTGCTAAATACGATTCCATCCCAATTTATTATCTAATAAATACTCTATGATTTAAAGTTTAAATGTTCATCTTTGCTCAGATCTTGTGTAGATTAGGAATGAGGAAAGTTCATGCAAATGAGAGAAGAGTAGATTTTTTCTCTGATATGCTGTAAAAATGCTTATTTAATTCCCTCTCAATTGTCATTATCAAGTTTGCAATTTTAACTGTATTGTGTTCCATCCCATTTTATTATCCCTAAATTGATTTAAGAATCATTTATGTAAATTGCAGATACCATGACAATGCATATGTTTCTTCTCGGGCTCTACATATTGCTCATGCGCTAAACGCTTCTTCTACATTCCCCTTGTTAGAGTTGTTCTTAAAGCATCAGGTTAGAATTTCCAGTTTCAAATTATCAGTACTGTTATATTGCAATCAGCAGGGCTGCAGGATGTGGATATTGTAGACAATTTCTTCAACTCCCTTGCCAGTTCTCTGTCTCTTCTGCAGGATATGCATTGTGATTTGCTAGAAAATTGACTTGTAAAAGGAAAATTGCCTCAGGCACCAGGCTTTTTCATTTGAATAGCAGATATATTTAGGGGTTAATGTTCTAGCTTTTGTGCCATGAACTTGGTGTTTCTTTCATTTAATTGTGTTTGTTGCATCTCTGTGAGAATCTAATATAGAACTATGTATGATGTGTTCTGAATGACTTCCATTGCCGTTCATTAGAACTTCTTCTGTTCTAAAATCAATTTACTCCTCGATTGATCTTATATTGGGGTTTTGATTGATTCCACCTTTGAATTAACTAATCTTATCGTGGCCCTATTTCCTCTATTTACAGTTAAATAAATGTTCTGCAACAATGAGAAGTGCAAATTCAACAGGTTTGCATTAGGTGATTCACTTTCATGAAACACATTGCAGCTTCATTTGTCTATGCTTTTCATATGGAAGTCGTGGACTGATATTGAAAAGAAACAAAATGGTTGCTGCAAGGCAGCTTTTGAGAAATTGAGCATTATATAGGATCAAGTCCTTACTTTGTAGAGATCCAATTATTTTTTGTTTATCTGTTCCTTTACATAAAATGGAGTCCAGTATTCCTTTGCTTCATCTGTTAAGTTTTCTCTTTCTTGACTTCGTATGGAGCCAGGTCTGCTCTTTTCGTGGTTTGCTTGAAATCAATGCCAAAGTCTTTTTGAGTGGTATAATCATGAGTTCACTCATTTTGTGCATTGAATTGCTGTCACTCCGTATGTGCTTATACCAAATCAAGTGTGTTCATGTTGTGCTTTGTACTGAATTGCATTTACTCATTTTTTGATTTGTTTCAAACAAAGTCCGCTCCTTTTTATTCCTATGTGGTCCTTACTCCGGCCTGTTGCTCCTCTGTCTTGTGGGATTGGGTATCTATGCCTATCATATCTCAATGACTATGCCTTAACAAATCATATTTCCTTCTCACTGGGAGCTTCCTGAATCAGTGCTTCATGTTACGTCCCACATCGGATGGACCTGGGGGATGTCCTGGGCATATAAACGGGTGCGCTGCACACCCCTTGGAGCGCGCTTTTGGGGGAGAGAGTAATGGCCCCGTGACAAGTGGTATCAGAGTCTGCCCTGGGTTTGCCCAGAGATGGGCCCTCCGTGACGAGGGCGTCACGGATTGGCCGTGGGAGCTGTTATGTTCCACATCGGATGGACCTGGGGGATGTCCTGGGCATATAAGCGGGTGCGCTGCACAACCCTTGGAGCGCGCTTTTGGGGGAGAGAGTAATGGCCCCGTGACATTCATCATGGAGAACTCTTGAATGTTCATCATAATTTTGAGCAAAATGATTGAACACTACCGCCACAGACTAAAGCCATCTTTGTATATCCCCAGGGTAAAAAACTCTACTGAAAGGTTGGATGTTGATTATTGATTAGGTTTGCTAAACCCCGCCTTCCACTGGGAATAATGCAGAGCCGCAAGCTAGCTTATTTGAATAATGGAAGTTTACAGTCGTTTGAGTTTGATGTGACCTAACTTGTCACTTTTGCTAATTTCAGGAGATATTTTATAATGCTCAAACACACAACTTATCAAGAGCTTCAGTTGTAAAAAAAATAGTGAAATTTACTGCTCAAGCTGTTGGAAATTCATATTATTCTGCAATTGAATCTGGCTTTAATGCCAGACAAACTGATCTGAAAACACGAGTTTCCTTCAAGGTAAGAGTTTCCTTCTTATTAGTTATAAACATTGTTGCAATCTGCACACTTTACCATACTTTGTTATTTTTTCTTGATAATTTCCTGCCACAACACATTATTGATGTTGAACATCTATTGTGATACAGTATAGTACATCAAGAGGGGTATACGCTACGCCAACTTTCTATGTCAATGGATTTGTCTTGCCTGACGCTGGCTCAAGTATAGATTTCAGTGGCTGGAGAAAAATCATTGATCCATTGATTCATGCAAAGAGGGATATAAGTGTGAATCCACTGGCTTCATTTTTATGAAGGGGTTATTAGCTTGCAAGATTCCAATCCTTCTGTATTTTGCATTATATATAGAGAGAAATGTAAGCATAAAATATTATTAGTTTTTATAATAAAAGTTAATACTTTATGAAAAAAAGAGATGAATTTTTCTGTAGGAAGTATATATATATATATCAGAACTCAGAAAAAGAATCAGTCATGTAAAGAAAGAAATTGATGAACTTTATACAAGAAAATTTCGGACAAGGTTTTAATACATATAACTTATGATATTTGGCAAGAAACCTAAGATGGATTTCTGTCATTTTTTTTTAAAGAGGAATTCCTGTCATTTTTTAATCATGTCATTGACTCAAGTGATTGTAATCTCCATGCAAAACGCAAATTTCAGAGGCTGTTACGCAGCTTTAAGCTTTAGACCGTCTGGGCATTTCTTATTTGCGACCTGTATCAGTTTGATTCCTTAGTTGTTCTTCTAGAGGGTCAATTTTTGGCCTATATGTATATAATTTTTAATTTTATTTCATTTTGTCTTAAAATTATAATTTTTTCATTAGAATTTCAGAGTGAATGATGTAAAATGAAGAGAAAAATTTAAATATATATATATATATTTAAAATTAAATAGGGTAAAATACCCTAAATTGAAAAATTACATACTAATTTAAGTTAAAAGTTGATGCTGATTACTGAAATCAATCCATAAATCAAATTGAATCTGTGTCGCTTTAATTTCTGTATTATCACAAGATGATTAATAACAATAAGCCTTTTTTTCGTAAAAATTTACTAAATATTAAAAAATGGGCATTTAAGCTAAGAAAAAGAAAAAAGAAAAAAATGCATTTAAAAGTGAGTTATAATTAGGACAAAATTAATGAAGCGTTAAAAAACGTGGCAGCAAATAAAGACGAACCAAGCATTATCCGGTTCGAACCGGTCTTCGATGAGTTGGTTGTGCAGTTTCGGAAGTGCCAGTAGTATATAAAACACGAGACTTCTCTGCCAGCGGTTTAGGGCGTAAAAGAAGAAACGAAGCCGTAGAAGAGGGCTCTTTCTTGGCCGAGCAAATTTCTCTAAATTTTCCAAGGTATTTTTCTCTCAGATCCTCGCGAACCCTAATTCTTTTCTTCCTTTTCGATTCTTCTATTTCAAACATCTTCATCTTCAAAAATTATCTGCTTCACCTTTAGCCGTATGAGCTTTCGTGACTGATTTTTTTTTTTTTGAAATTATTACTGCAGATGGATCGGTACCAGAGAGTAGAGAAGCCGAAATCGGATGCGCCAATTGATGAGAATGAGATTCGTATTACTAGTCAGGGAAGGATGCGCAGTTATATCTCATATGCCATGAGTCTGCTTCAGGTATGTTTCTGTGTTTAAGCTATTTTTGTTATTTTTTTTGCTTCAATGAGATTTTCAGTTGATGTCGGATGCAATTTGTGGACTGCTGGTATATAATATAGTTTTATGTATACACGATAGCTTGAGGCTTAAATTTGGTGCTCACAGATGAATTCAGAGCTTTTTTTATTATTTAGGGCCACATTTTGGGCGTCCTTAAGCTGCTAAGAGTTTGCTTATCATATTCCTGTTGATTCTTTTATATTTTTTGTTACATTTCTTTCTATTTGATGTTCACATGGAATTTATAATTAATTGATTAATTACTTTGACTTTCCTTCATATTAATGACTTCAAATATGTATAAAAAAGTGTTGCCTACTGTGCATGTTCCTGTGGGAAACGATTAAACTGTTTTTGGTAATCTTGGTTTAATAATTAAATTTCCATTTTAGTCTTGATGATTTTTTCCCCTGATATGTTTATTTTGCAGGAAAAGGGGTCGAATGAAATTGTATTTAAAGCAATGGGAAGAGCCATCAACAAGACTGTGACTATTGTGGAGCTAATCAAGGTATTTTTGTTTTTGCTTTTCACACTTAGTAATAGTATGTGTATGACTGAAATTCTTGCTGTTTGATTGTTGCTGTAATGCACTTTTTTCTACTTTGATGCAGCGAAGAATTGTTGGTCTCCATCAGATAACGGCAATTGGATCCACAGACATAACTGATACATGGGAGCCCCTTGAGGAAGGCCTTCTCCCGTAGGCACAATCTTGAGATGAAAACCTCAATGCCTAATATTATTTTTGTAGATTGTCGTGTGGTTTCTGTTGCTACAATTCTGACAGTGACCCCTGTTCTTGTAATTGCAGTTTGGAAACCACAAGGCATGTGTCCATGATTACGATTACCCTTTCCAAGATGGAACTGAATACTTCTGCTATTGGGTGAGTTCAACTATGCTATAAAGCAGTTTGTTTTGCTCCTCAAAATCTTTGATGCGATACTTCTTTCAATGGAATTGTATAAAATATATTAAGTCAGGCTTTCATATAATTGTTTGTTTTTTCCCTATCAATATATACTTCTTTTCATGGCAAACTTTCTTGTTATAAATGATAGAAGCAGTTAAGTTTTCATGTTTTTAGTTGAAAATTGTATCTCTTATCTTCTGTTATCAGAATAGCATTATGGCTTGTTGGATAATGCCTTTTCTGAAAATTATATTGATCTTTAATGGATAGAATAGTTGCTCGACCTGGAAAGTATATGTTAAATGGCAAGTTGAATGAATTTATATTAAGTTCTGAATAGAATACATGTTGGTCAAGATGTAATGACTTTCTTGTTTATGAAGTAGTTCACGTGTTAGCTGGATGGAAATTAATGCCATTTAGATGTTTCTCTGCATGTAGTTGCTCTCCATGAGATTGAATGTTAATTCTAGATCTCTCTTATTACTCACAAATGCTACCTTTTCAGATACCAACCTTCATTGCCTGCAGAACAGGTGAAGGGGTCCACAGAATATGATTATGAAGGAGGTGATGCTCAATTATTATCTATGCTCGTTATCCATTACCAATGTTTTGAATTTGTTTAAAGTCAATTGCATGATGCAGAGGGCTCACCAAATCGAGGTAGGGGTCGGGGTGGTAGAGGAAGGCCAAAGGGCAGAGGTGAGTCTAAGTGGATTTTGATTTCATTCTTCTATTTTCAAAATTTGAGTGAGGGGTTGCTGTGGAATCAACAATTTGAATATTCTGCCATGCACTTAAACCTAGTTACCTTTTGTTTTTTTTGTGTGTTTGTTTTGGATAGTTTATTTGAATTGGCAGCCTGCATCAAAGTGTGCTTATTAAGAATTTGTATTGTGTATTATAAAACTGGTCAAGAAATATCTTAATTTTATCTTGGAATCTGCATAGTTGGAAGCTTCCGACCTTAGGTATTTTGTCTTTTTTTATTGTTGATGCTGAAGTGTATTCACAGTTGCTTTCTTCCTTTAGGAAATGGATTTGTCCCTGAATACGATGATGGTGGTTGGGATCGCAATAGGGATGGTAGGGGTAGGGGTCGAGGAAGAGGACGTAGTTTCCGTAGCCGTGGAAGGGGAGGATATAACGGACCTCATTATGATCTGCAGCAAGATGGAGGGTACAATTATAATGCACCTGCTCGAGGCCGGGGTAATTTTTCTTTTTCTTTAACTTATGATGAGTATTTCTGTTTATTTCTTTTTGTGTGTTTAGTAGGTGCCTTTAGTACTAGCTTTTTCCCCCCCTTTCTCTAATTACAATTTTAGCAAAATGGTCCTTGAACAATAGGACTTGTAAAGATAATTGACAACAAAAGCCAGCGGCTAGTGGCATGAGAGAACATTTCTAGCGTGTCTGCAGTTTGATTAAAGATTGACCTTTAACTTCAATGCTAGTGATTTGGGATGACTGGTGAAAACATTTAAGGAATTATCTTAGGTAACTACTGGTTCTTTATTTAATTCGTCTGCTACTTCAAATGAAATTTGAAAGATTTTACAAACTGTTTGAAGATGATTGAATGAATACTTTGAAGTGATGGAGATGGGATGCATTATGAATCCTTTTATCAGATCTTTCTTCCTGTAATTGGTTGAGATATGCAGAGTTGCTGCTGGTTGTTGTTTCTCTTTTTGCATTTTTTCTCGCAGTTTTAGTTTAAAACTTTTGAGGCCAACACCATATTTATGTCAATTGTTCTTTAAATGTATACGTGCTTTGTTGAATGTTAACCATGATATGTTTGAGTTGTAGGCCGAGGCCGTGGCCGTGGAAGGGGAAATGGTGGAAGGGGGCCGCGGATATAAGGTCTAATGGGCTGATCCAGGCAGCTGCATGAGATGCACATTCAGCTTACGTTTGAATGGAGTGCAGTGTTGTTGACTATGTTAAATGTCTTCTCCAGTATCATAAAATTATCATATTTGATTCTTTTTTTTTATTATTGGTTTCTTGGTCCGAACTAGGAGTTTTAACTTTAGGACATATTGCCGTGTAACCCCGTAGACTAATCCTTGTAGTTTGGAACTGTTGCCTTGAGGCGTTGTAGGTGTAGTCGTGTAGATGTGGTTGGTTGAACAATTTGTAATTGTTTTTGTTTGTTTTGAGCAGTGCATTCTTTCCACCTCTGCGGTGCCGTGAATCTCTTTCATATTAATGCTTGGTTCTCGTTCGTGGTATCTCCAGTTCTAAGATATTATGTAATTATAAGCTTCGCACTTCTACAAAATCTTAAATTTACATAATTATTGGGTAGAATTAATTTTACCCCATGACTGGCATTTAAATTCAAAGTATAGCTATATTATACTAAAATTTTAGGCCCAATTATAAAAAAAAAAAAAATACAATTTTCTCTGTTCACAAACTTACTAATCAAATGAATTTGAAAAAGTTGTTATTTTTAATAAATTTTCATCTCTATTCTCTTAACTATTTAAGAGAAAAAGATTAAATTTCATGTTCTCAACCAATTTCCTAGAAAAAGAAAGACGTATCAAATAAGATGGGATTGATTTTCAATTGGAAACCATTTCCTAAACTAAGGGGGTTCACCGAATTGGTTGAGCCCTGATGTTTGGGCTCAGGAAGAAGCTGACGCGAGCCGTTGTGCATCTCTCGATCCCGCTCTTGTGAGTGGCTCAAAAGTTCATGCCCGATTCTTGCTTATCTTCCTAAGGTAAATTTTGCGAGTTCTCCACTCCTTTTCAATTTATCAGAGGTATAATGTTATTTAAGAACCATTTTTTTAGTTGCATTTTTGAAATATTGTTTATATTGTGGCAAATAGACGAATACTGTGAGATTTTATTGCAGTAAAATCACAACTTTTATTTGTTTAAAAAAAATTACTGAATTATATTTTTGTTTCACTAAAGTCATTCTAGACCAATTTTCAATGACACATCAGCTATCGTGTGTCAGATTTTCGATGCCACGGCATATGCCACATCGGCTTTTCGATTGTCTAAATTTGAAAATTGATCGAAAGTAACTTTAGTGAAATTAAAATATAGTTTAATGATTTTCTTGATATAAAAATTTTTCTTGTGAAATGTTTTGGAATTTGGTTCTATTTGTATACATTCCTCAAACAGAGTTTTGACAATAACTTACAGATGGGGATACTGTATCTTATCAATGTCAAATTTCGCCGAGTTTTGCTTCTAGAGACTATATCCCTTTTTTTCATTGCAGATTCTTTCCCAAATCTCATATGCTGATCAATACTGCTTTGTCAAAATCTCAAAAATAATTCGTGGTACGGTATGAACATGTCCTCTTCTGTTTACATTGAAGATATTATTTGCAATCATATGTTTATTTTCATTTGCAATCTGCTCATCCCGTTTCAGGTCATTGTAGCAACTCGCTTAAGGACTCACTGGCCATTTTCTGGCTGCACAGACAGTCAGACAGTTGCTGCTTATACACATTTTTCATCTTCCCCGCCGGGGATATGAAAAGCATGCAATTTGTAAGTGCCTAATTAATAATGATGAATCACTAGTATTCTAAAATATTTAGCATCATCTCAATTGCACAGGGGTGAGTTTTGTGGATAAGTTTGGCCACCTGTTGGCTGTTGCTGAAAGCCTGAAAGTATTGATAGTTAAGAGAGATCCCAAATTCCAATTCAACCCACCATCTTCAATTTAGCACTACCATGTGCTATGTTTTTCTTTTTCACTTAATGATCATATTTAGTTTAATGAAACCTTAAGATTTTTGAGTAATTTGATTATATGATTGCCACAATTTTAATATTTCCCTCACTTGATTCTTTCAAGTTGAGCACCTAAGCACATATTCCATTAAGATTTTTGAGTAATTTGTTGATTTCAGACATATTAGACCCTAATAATTTTTTCCGAAGTGAAACAAATTGGCTCATCAATCCCAAATACCAATTTGGCGATCATGATTATAGTCTAGAAATCTCAATCATAGATTGATTTATCAAGATGGTGGTTCATCAATGAACGGTGATGAGGATCAATAGTGTAATGAGATCATAGCAGAAGATAACGTAAGTGATACCAATCCATCACCGCCTACTTTCAAAAAAAAAAAAGGGTCATGTGCATGGGAAACATCTATCAAATGGGTCAAAACAATGCCATGTGAATTAGCATTCACAAATTAAAAGAAATCCAAGAAAAGGCAAACTGGCTTGTGGGTGTGTGAAATTTTCACGGCTCTGAGTAGGGGAACACCATGTGGGCTTATGCAATAGGGAGGGTAAGAGAACGTGGGAATAATTGAGTGAGACTCAGAATTTCTTCAGTTTTGCAGAAGATAATTAAATAATAATAACAAAATTTAAATAAAAATCTGTTTTCATGTTTCTCTCTTATTGCAGAGGCTACATGTGAGGTTCTTGCATTAATCAAGTCTGCTCCCTTATTTATAGACTCATTTCTGATATTGAAAAATGTCAATAAATGTAAATACACTGCCTGTGATCTATAGCTCCACCTTCATTCATACATCTTCCGTTTGCTGTTTACTAAATGGCAAAATTGGTGTTTGCATTGGCATTCTTGCTGCAACTCTTCCGCTTTTTAACTATCAAAGTTTCTGCCTTCTCACCTTCTGGGTGGACCAAAGCTCATGCTACCTTTTATGGAGGAAGTGATGCTTCAGGAACCATGGGTATGCTTCGTTTACTTTAGTTTTAATTTGTTACTATTATTATTATTATTATTAAAGAAGAAGCTAATTAAGATAGAACTTGTACACTGGATGTATATGGGAATTGACAGGGGGAGCTTGTGGATATGGTAACTTGTATTCAACTGGGTACGGGACAAGGACTGCTGCTTTAAGTACAGCTTTATTCGATGATGGAGCTTCATGTGGACAGTGTTACAGAATTATGTGTGATTATGAATCTGACCAAAAATGGTGTATCAAAGGCAGCTCTGTTACCATA
>CATIWF010039166.1:0-61531 GCA_949630135.1 Balakata baccata | reverse complement strand
TCTTTATTTATGTAATAATTAAGTTAAATTTAATTAACAAATAATAATAACGAGTAGTTATGAATTTCTATATATTTTAAAAAATTTTTAACTTAATTATTATTACTTTATGTATTTTTCAATTCTAAATACTTTAATTTAATATTTATAAATTTAATTTACTTAATTTTTATTAAGTTTTACTTAAAAAAATAATTTTTAAAAATAATTAATAAAATGAAGGAGGCGCGCCTTGTGCGCCACTTGAAGTGGCGCATGCCTGCCACGTGGCGCGCCTATACCACTCCACTCCTCTTCTTCTGCCTCGTCCCATGCTCGCCGGTCCAACTGGCGCACCGCACCATAAACGTAGAAATAATTTTGAAACCACCATAAATCTGTAAATTTCGGGAAAAAAATACCAAAATTGTAATTAGTTTTCCTAAATACTCTTAATTAAGAAATATCCCTTTTTTTTTATATAGGCAAAATACATTATTAAGCCTATAAATTTTATTTGTTTTTGTCTATTGACCTCCTACAACTGTAATGTGTTATTATACTGAGCTCTTTAATATTTATAGAGGAATTAGAATAGAACTCTTTTGTCACCTTTGGAATCCTACCCAACACGAGTAAAATTAGTCTCAGTCCATTGGTAGACATATGTGATTCCGCACAAAAAAATAATGATACTTCATATATAGCCTAACAAGATAGCTAAACAGTTGTAGCGACGGCCTTTTCCCATCGCTAATCATTAAATTCTAGTGTTATAATGTAAGTTTAATTATTGAATTATTTGTTTATATATGTTAATGCAAAAATGTAATTAACTAAAATTTTGAAGCAGTCTTAAGTGTTGATGCATGAATGAAATGCCGTGAAACAAGAGCATAAAGAAAAGTATAGGCAAACCTTCTGGCATTTTCTATACTTAATTGCATGCAGATAGGAAGTCAAAAACAAAACGTTGCAAGATTATGTTAATTACTTAATCATTTTTTTTAATAATATTATAATAATTTCTTAACTGATTGAGATTTCATACCCCACGAAATCAAACACTTGAAAGCCCATCTAAATGAGCTTAAAATAGCCAATCCATTCACATCATATGCTTATTTCAAGTAAACTATACATGAAGAATTGGTGGGTATTAAATCAGTATCTAATTGCAATTGGTGGATGTGCCACTTCAGCAGGTCCATCTCTCCTTTTCTCCGATTTTCATTTTTACTTATTTTTTATTTTTTATTTATTTTAAGTTTAACAGAAATTAGTTTTATCAAGTGCATATACTTTATCTGATTTGATTTGTTCTAACACAATCTAGTAGTGTTATTAGACCTCTAGCTATTTTTCAATTATTATCAGAATTCCATTGATTTCCATTTATAACATTTTAAGGAATCAATGGCCACCTTGGCCCTTTATAAGGATTTTTTTTTCCTTAATTATAATTAGTTTGAACCCTGTTCCGTTAAAAAAAAAAAAAGTTTGAACCTTGCAATTTTTTTTTATAAGCTTATTCTTTTTATTAAAAGATTGAGGGGGAAATTGGATAACATGAAGTAATTCAATTCCATCCTGGCATATTTACTTTATATATATCTATATATATATATAAAGTAAATTATTAAAAAATATGTACGAGTTTAACACTTTTATATTAAATATATATAAGAATGATTATTTCCTGTTGTGTAGTTGACTGAACTTTCCAATGAACTAAAATCACAAGAATGATATAAGATATAAGCACTGCTGCATTTGGTTTATGCAATCTTACAGCAATAAGGAAATTGATTGATATGATATTAATTCTTATAGGAAAGGTAAAATTAAAGAAAAGAAGAATAATTAGTGAAAATTAGTTGGATAGCTACCATGGTCATCAAACAATATTCTACTTCGTATATTAAGATGAACTGTCTAAATTTGATGGGTCTAATTAATTAAGGAATGTCATTAACTTTATAAAGTAAACAAGATATATATTGGATGTGATTGCGGCCACTGGCCTGGTAAACTCGTTCCTTTTGACTGTTTACCCACCACAAAATCTGAGGAAATTAGTTAAAATTACATATATATTAACTACATTTCTTAATTGCTATATATTTAAATATGTTTTCTAGCTATCAGCTCAAAAAGATAATTCACTTCCTTTTTTTTTTTTAAGAAAAGAGCAGTTTTTTTATATATAAATTTTGCATAGGGTAACTTTACAACTTTGTCGTAAACTATTTTAAGATAAGTTAAGAAAATTTAATTAAATGATTGAAATGATGCATATATATTTCGCAAAGGCTAATCTTCTTATAATGTGACCGGTTTTTGACTTTAAAGAGAATTTTTCTGATCCGTTACAGAGATTTTTTTCTAATAGTAATTATATTTTCTATTATAATCCTAATAAGAGTATTATTCAAAAATTAATTAAAAAAAAGATAGCTCATATTTGTTTATAACAAATGGCATAACAGATAACTAATAACTAACAATATTTTTTGAAAAAAATATGAATTATCTTTTAAAGATATTTCAAAATAAAAAAATTCTACATTTTTTTGACGGATCGAGTGCGTATATAATTTAAAGAGAGCGATTCGAATTATACATATAATTTAAAGGAAATTCATTATAAAAACAAAAAGCCATATAAACAAAAAACTTGAAAATTTCAGAAATACATTAATTAATAAAGTGAAGTTCATTTTTAGAACCATATTAATTAGTGCACCTCCTTTAAAAGTCATTCTTCATTTGCAACTGAATAATATATTAATATTTTTTATTTATTTATATTTATATTTATTAATATTTTTATTAATATTAATTATTTATATTAATTATAATATTTATTAATATTAAATATTGCAATTAATATTATATTTAGATGTAGACACTACAATAAATATTATATTTAGGGACAAAATTCTTTGCTACTAAATTATTTTGGTCCCTAAATGACTCTCTTGCACTACCAAATATAAAATTGTCGCTAATTACCCTAGACATTTCCCAAAATCAGTTTAGCATACATGGAAAGTGGAAAAAATTGGAGGGGGAGAAATTAGGTACCAAATTTAACAATTAAAGACGAAATTATGGGGTAGAAAATTATTACATTATTTTAAGGCAAACTAAGTCTTTTTTTCGTGCCTTATAGTCTTTTCTTTCCTATTTTAACATTTTAATATTTATGTTATTACCAAAAGATACCAAATATTACTCCTACCTAAGAAAGAAAAAAACACTGCTTAAATCTCTACCCTTTTCACAATAGTCTATGGTGACTTTCTCTCAATTCGCTACTTTGGTTGTTCTTTTGTCAGATCAGAAAGGTATTTGGAGGGTTTTCAAAGAGCAAAAGTAAGATAATGCCTTGGATTTTGCTTCCTTCTTTGACTCTCTTACATGGTGGATCATTCTCTCATCGTTTGAGAGAGCTTGAAACAAGTGAATGAGGCGGTAACCTTAGTTAACATTAGGTTTTTATATCATCTATTTTTCTCATTTTCCATTTTCTCTTTGGTTTTTCCTTTTTTTTTTATGAGTTTCTACGATATAGGCTAATTTTTTTAAAAAAAAATTTGTTGTAATACTTTTTTTTTGTTTTTTTGGGGATTAGATAGGGTTGGTAGGTAGAGAGTTTCAATTTTTTAGTTTCCATTCATTGTGTTGATGGAGCCATATGTTGGCAATAAATTTCGTCTCGGTTGAAAAATTGTTAGCAAATCGTTTGGTGAGATCTATCTTGATTTGTTAATTGTCTTTTTATTATTATTTTTCTACAATTTGTTTGGTGATATTGGTTGTAATTGGTGATTGAATTTTCTTGTTTATGAACTAATATCCAGACAAATGAAGAGCTTGCCATTAAGCTTGTAAGTTCTCATTTTTAGTGTGATTGCTCTTATTTTCTAGTTTCTACTTAGATCATATATTGTTCAGTTTGACTTTCCATGAACATATGGATAGTAGAAACAAGTTGATTATGAAATTGGGATATGGTTCTACGCATAGCAGTTAACTTGTTCCAGTTCTAGAATCTCTGATAAAATACATCAATTAAATTAAAAACACCATTTACACAGTCCTGAGTTCCAACTTACAACTTAATGAATGATGATAGTGAATGTGAGTTCATTTGTTTTCAACCTGAACCTTAGTCTTAAACATCAAAACCTAGATTTTATGCAATGCCACGAGTTTTTTTATATTTTATGTCATCAAAGCGTTCTTCTATTGTTCTTTTGGGCTGCTTGGGAACTATTCTGACTCTATGAGATCTTGGAAGAAAACTATAATCAATCTTTGCTTTCTATCAAATGAAAATTAGAGCTGAAATAGAAATTATCACAAAGATTTGTGTTTTAATTTTGAATTTATATCAGTATGCCAATAATATCAAACTTATGTCATCAAAGCTTCTAATTGGAAAATTTTCTATTTAAACTTCAATTGATTATTATTTCTTAACAAGGAAAGCATTGATTTGTTTTTCTAATGGTGGTCTATCTGTTGCATCTATATTTATAATCTTACAGTCATTGTTTAGTAATTTTTGTTTTTACCTTCATTTTTGGTCATCACTATCTAATACCTAGTGAACAGGTTGCTACTATGTCTGAAAATAGTGAGCATGAGATTGCAGAATTGATAGCTAGAGCAATAGAGAAAGTTTTCAAGGAGTCATTACTATTGCTGTGAGTAAAATTTCTTCATATGGTGTTACATTATCATTAAAAGTTTTATATAGCTTATATATCATTTTGGATTTTATAGGACGAGAATACTTTGGAGAATGAGTTGGAAGTAGTAGAAGGAATGAAGCTTGCCAGAAGTTATATTTTCCTTCTTTTATCACTGATCAGAAGACCCATAAATGTGTAAACCATGCAATGCAGCATCGATTTCTTCTTTTCATTTGTTATTGTTGAGGCATCACTTGTAGACATGCATGGTGATTGGCTTGTTCTATCTCCATTTTTAGCTCTGCATCGCACTTGTCCCCCATTCTCCTAGCCTTTTTCTTTTTCTTTTTTTCTTAATGTGTCTGCTAGTGTTTTCTCATGCATTTTTCTAGTGGTTTGGCACTTCATCTACTGCGTATTTACAAGAATCTGAAAATCCTTTGATCCTTATTCGTAAGAAGAAAAGTTCAGACATGAATTCTCTTATGAGAATATTGGAACTGGTTGTAAACGTAAGTACTCAACTGGACCTTTATGGATTGTTTTTGTGATAAAATACATGCTTGTATATGAATTTCAGCCCTTTTCTTTTCGAATTATTAAACTTTAAACAAAAAAAAAATAGTTTTTGTTCTTTTTGCTCATAAAGAAGGCATCTAAAGGTCTGCGCCAATAAAAATTGTGAACCTTTTATTTGATTCAATCATATCTGGTGTTTGTTTGTTGGGTGTAAGCTAAAGGCCATCTAGCTTTTGCAATTTGCATATCCTTTCTGATGCGAAGGAAGCTGAACAAGACTTCTGGTTATGTTATCAAGAGGTTTTCTTCTTTTTGCTCTCATCTTCTTGGATTTTTGGTCTTCAGACTGTTAGCATTGTCTTCAGTATTTGGGGATTTTATTTGTCTAGTTGTTAAAAAATGTACCTCATTGTTGTTGGGTTCTTAATTCAACTGTTCACCATGTTATGTACAATGTACTTGAAGTTGTAATTTCCCCTAATCTGTTTGATCTACTTTCTTTGTTTCATTCTTACTATCACCGCGTTCACATCTGCTGCATGTAGTGATGCAATTGCACTATTAGTTTCCGAATTGGAAGTAAATTGAAATAGACATCAATGAATTTATAATGTCGTCCCTATCCATGTTTGGCCTCATGGTTCATGCTAAAATAGAATTAGCTCTCAAGTCTAAAATTTCACCCAACAAATTGTGTACAAGCTGAGGACTGTTTTTTAAAGCTTGACTTATGACCAAAATATTATCCAACTTATTATTGTTTAGCTTTTTTACGCTTGAAGAGCAACTGGTTTTGCCTGACCACTTTTGCAGTAATTATTTCTACTTTATTAATTGGGTATGTCTTTCTGTAGTGCTCTAGCGGAACCAATAACTTGTGGAAAGCCAATACTTAGATCAAGTGCTCTTTCTCTCTACATTATGCACTTCTAGAGGGCTCAAAAGCATGTAACCATGATTGATAATGTAATACCATCTGTCTCCTAATGCAGGCCCTGTTATGACCAATACTTCATTGATTGGGTATTTCTCTCTGCACTGTGCTTAAGCTTCATCCTGATATTCATTTGCAAACACAAAGAAAAATCATAAATTTGCTAATTATAGGTTATTTATCAATTATATACGTCTCTTAATGCAGGCCCTGTTATGACCAAATTTACCATAGCCTTGATGAAAATTGGGACATAAAAAGAAGTTCTTCGATCTTAGGTAAGTTTGTATTCTTGTCATAGCGATGTGTTGTTGTCATGTGCTTTGTTTATGTTTTTACTGCAAGATATTTCTTGTTCAAGTTATCCTATAAATTTAACTCAAAATATATTAATGGCTTGCAGGTTATGTATGAGAATTGGGACAACCAAATTCGTGGGCATTTTATCAAGACTTTTTTGTATATAGCTTCCGTGATACTTTTTGGTACATAAATGTCTGTAGGAGTTCATTTTATGCAGAAATCTTGGTGAAAAATCATCTAAGGATAAAACTTGATGACAATTACATGTAATACTTATTATGCTAATGGAATGTCTCTATATTAAGTAATTTTTTAGTGCTTCTCTTTATATGCTTATGGCAATGTGATTAGAGTGATGCTTTTAATGGTAATTTAAATAATTTATGTTAGATAAGGAATAAGAAATAAAATGAAATAATATAAAATGATATATATGTAACTTTTCCACCAAATGTGAACAATAGAATTATCTTCATATTTCAGGACCAAAGATTTAAAAATCGTCGTATATGACTTTATCAAGGACAAAGTTTGTCCTGTTTAATTTCTTACACATTAGTGACGAAACTAAAAATTGTCCCTAAACATTATACCATTTTGGAATGAAATTATATATATTATCGCCAAACGTTGAAAAATTAGCGACGATCATATATAAAAGGGACGAATTTTAATGCTTTTGGTGACCAAATTTTTGTTGTATATTGTCAAAATATTTAGGGATGAAAATCAGTTTCGTCGTAATAATAAAATTTTTAAGAACGAAATCAGTATTTTGTCCATCAAGTCTTTAGCGACGGCACTTCTACGACGAAGCTGGAGACGAATTTTTTTCGTCCAGGAATAGTTTTAGCGATGAAATGTTGATTTTCAAGGACGAAAATTTTAGTCCCTAAAATCCAATTTTGTTGTAGTGAGAAAATATAATATTCTATCTATTATATATAGATATTATTTAGATATAGAAAATATAGAATTCCATTTATATAATAGATAGAATTCTAATAGATATAATATACATATATAAAATAAAAATAATATATATATAATATAAGAATAATATATATATATATTAATATAAAAAATATCCATATACATAGTATAAATTTTAAGGAAAAATTATTATTCGCCCTCTATAGTTAGACATAATATACTAGTACCTCATGAGACTTGAAAAATATATAATATGTCTTCTCTAGATTGATATAATACACTAATACCCCCCATGATATTTAAAAATTATACTATTTACATCCTGAAATTTTGATATATTGCACTAGTATTTCTCTATAAATTTGATTTATTAGACTGATACTCCCCTAAGCAAAAGATAATATTTTTTTTACTAGTTTATTATATTTTTTTTGAACTTTAGGGGAGTATTAATATATTATGTCAAACTGCATGAAACAAATTATAAATTTTTAAATTTCAGAGGAACTAGTATATTATGTCAAACTATATGAAGTAAATAATAAATTTTCCAAATTTTAATGATAAAAATATGTATATGATACTAAAATAATAAAAAAATTTATAATAGTCATCGACAAGTTTTCATATTTTGAAAATAATTCATAATCATAATATTGCTAAAAGCATCTTGGTAGTGTTTTATATTTTAAATATCATCTTTGGTATAATGAAGAACATCTTAGAGCATTTCTAAATATATTAAGTAAAATATTTTTTTTACAAGTCAAGTAGACTTTTTTTTATATATTTTTACTCATCATTTTGTTTTTTTTTTCATATAAATTAATATTTATTAAGATTAAATGACTTTTATTATAAGAAATAAAATTATTTTTAGATAAATACGGTAATAAAAAGGTAGAATATATACAGAAGTATAATTAGAATAAAGTATGAAGTTTAGCTCTCAAGATGCAAAGAGTTAAACTCGCTTTCTACTCCATAATTTAGAGATAAAAAGTGTCTTTGAGTTGTTTTTAATTATATGAATTACTAAAATAAATAAAGAGTTTGAATTAAATAACTAGTTTCGAAGATTTTCTAACACTATTAAATGCATCATTTTCTTCTCGAGATAATAGTTCAATTACTAATCACTTATTCTATTGGGTCACGACTTATTAAAATAATGGAATCCAGTTAATTATAATCTAATTATAACAATGGTTTTTAAAAAAAATTATGGGGTCCGATGACCCCACAACTCTCTACACGGATCCGCCATTGTGATTAATGATCTTTCACATATAGTGCATGTTTATCGGATTGGGACTCATGTTTTGGTTAATCCTCCTTCAGATATTCTTCGTTGGCTTTGCCATATTGGAACAACTCATTTTCGATAGTGTTCTTTTCTTTTAAGCTTTTACTCACCTTTATGTACCAAGAAAACAGACTACATATGACTGAAAATAAGAGTTTAAAAATCAGATGCATAAAAAAAACGTTTCATAAACTAAATTGAAAAAAGAAATCACAAATACAGAGGCCAAAAAGTGTTTTTTTTTCCTTTTCCAATGTAAGTTATATATATAAAAATTCTTGTTTTCACCAGATTAGATCTCCCTGGTTGGAATAGACCGTTAAAACCTCTCCTTAATTTTGAAAATGTGTGCATGGTAGAAGCATATGAATAGTAGGGTTTGAGATAGCTTTCAAACAGTAATGCAAAGGGATTTCAATTACTTGCATACCCATACTTCCATTTTTTCTTCAAATATATCTTTTTCATGAAAACCATAATATACCTTCTCTCTCTCTCTCTCTCTCTCTCTCCTTCCAAAAGAAACCCACATAAGCAATCTCTCTAAACCATACCTTAATTATATTTTAACATCAAAATAGCCCTTTGAAGAGAAAAAAAGAAAAAACTATGATGAAAATCCTCAACAATTAAAACTACTCCCATCCATATAGTCATCTTAACCCTAATTTTTCCTACTTTGAGACCTCTTTCCCTTCCAATACTTCACCCCTTTTGTCATTAATAAATGCAATTTGTTGCATGGTAGTTGATAATGATGCCACCTTCATTTAATAAAATATTAATTCCCTTTACCCTTTCAAAAACTAATAGAATTAGATATACTGTTGAAAATATTTACTAATTAAAACTAAATTCCTGCCATGTGATCCATGAATATTTGGCATGCTCATATATATTATCTGTCTATTGAGATATATAATTGGAAATATTATTTCAAAATATATACATAGTGATCATGAATAATAATAATATGATTATATCTTTTTTAAAAAAGAAAATGGTAATAATTGTAATTTCATATATAAAGCAAACCCTAGATTTTCAGCATATAATCAATTGGGTATATAGAAAATTGAGGGTAGTATTATTTGAGTTATTCTTCATATATCATCAGCCATAATTAATGGCAGACAATTCTGAGATATTATAGCTAAAATTCTCAATAGAATATATATATATATAGTGACGTGTTATATATCCAACACAAAGGGGTGAAGTGAAGTAACCCATAAGAATTTATTTGTTAGAGTTTTCTTGTATTTCATGCTTATTAAAACTAACTCCATTCTATATAAATATATAAATATTATCTGTAGTTTCAACAAATAACGACATCTTGATTTTCCATTAATTATGAATAAATTAATTTAATTTTTTATATGAATAAATGATGTTTAAGTATTTGTAGTGGTGTGTGATTTTGACAGTTTATCTACCTGTGTGATTAATTCCCTCTTAGTAGGGTCGTGATTTATTTCAGTGATTTGCCTAATATGCCTTATCTCTAATCTTGATTATATATATATATATATATATATGGTGATTATACATTTCTAGAAAGATTAGCCTCCTTTTTAGCCAACTTTCTTTGAAACAGCATGTCTTGTGCCTGATTAGTTATAGTCTTCTAGTCTTATAGATGCATTCTAAAGCTGGGTTTAGGTAGCTAAATTGATTAAAATAATTAACCTTAATTACACCCACTTTAATATTCAACATTAATACTGCTTCAAACATTTGTAATAATATTTGCAACTCAATTAAGAGGTGGCTTGAATTGAGAGAAGTTTCAAATTCGAGTTTCTACTTGTCACCATATATCTATATTTATAGGAATTTATTACTTTTATAGTGAGTACATGAGATGACTAATGTATAATCCAATACCTATTAAACATTCTAATAAACTAAAAAAATATTTAAATTACTGCAATATATTCCACATCACTAATGCATATATGAAGTGATAAAAATCTATATATAATTATAGATAAACTAGCTCTAAAATGTTTTAGATTATTTAAAGCAATAATGAAACAAAATTCTATTTTTACATAAATTACATTCTTAATAATTTAATTATATTTATGTATTTAGCATTATTTTATGTCATATCTTCATATATATAATGGGCAATTGGTGGAAAAGAGAGCTGTTTATATATATAGAATAACAATGAAATAAATTAAAAAATTAAAAAAAACAAACAAGAAAATGTCAGCATTAGGCACTCAAAATCAAAGTAGGTGAAAGCTTGTACTATTAGCCGCCTTTCAGTTGAGCATTGTTGAATAAATTAATTGAGAAACTATTTTCAGTCTTAGTCGCTTGCTAGATCTACCTATATTTCTGCATCAATTTGTTCATTATTATTATTATTATTATTAATTCTCAATTTTTTATTAGTGGAAGTTAGAGACGGTTATCATCATACAATTGATCATTGTGACACTCTACCTACCAATCCATTAATCCCATTATCCAACACATATACCCATCAATATTATTGTATTAAGATCACATTAAATTAATTAGATACATTATATATTAAATCATTTTATCGTTTTTGTAATTTATGATAATTAGAACATATAATCAATCGGGTGATTCGATTGGTAGTATATATGAGAATTTTGAATTCAAGTCTTCTCACCTTCATCTACCAATATTTGGTGATAGTTTAACATTAGAATGGAAAAAATAAAAAAGACCTCATTATATAGCCTACTTGTGACCCATTGAGCCTCTTAATTAACTAAAAAATAATTAGAACATATAATATGTAGGTTTGTGGTTCAATTATATATTCATTGATTTTTTTCGAAAGAAAAAAGATACGAAGGATTAATTAGATTTTGAATCCATAATTCATATAATAATTACCCTTAGAATATATTCAATGAAGTTATTTATCAATAAAATTTTTTTAAAAAATAAATTAGTTAAGCAACGAGTTAAAACTATTGGCCCACTTCTCTATTGAAAAAATTTCAATTTGCTTTTTATTTTGTACTTTTTTGAAAATAGGTGGCTGCTTCACCTATTTTTCCAAGAAATCTGCTTTAAATAAATAAGCCGAAATATATAATAATAATAATAATAATAATAATTACTATTTACTCCCGTAGTTTAACATGATACATTTGTATTCTTCTGATATTTGAAAAATATATAATTTGTCTCATATAGTTTGATATAATATATTAATATCCCTATATTTAAAAATTATATTATTCATTCTTTATAATTTGATATAATACACTAGTAAAAAAATATTATTTTTTACTCATGAGTTACTAATATAGTAAATCAAACTTGCAGGGGTACTAGTGCAATATATTAAAATTTCATGAGATAAATAGTATAATCTTTAAATCTCAGAAAATACAAGTGTATTATATCAAACCATAAGCAGAAAATCATATAATTTTCAAATTTTATGGGGTACTATTGTATTATGTCAAACCATAAGCGGAAAATTATATAATTTTTAAATTTTATAGGATATTATTATATTATATCAAACTATATAGGTAAATTAATAATAATAATAATAATAATAATAATTCAAGAGAAGGAAGGTCTTATGGGAATTGCAATAGATTGGGCTTGTATAGAGCCGATAATTTCTTTGATATGCCTCCGTTTGCGGCCCACTAGGAGAGCATAGCTGGATTGTTTCAAACTTTATTTGGACAAGATTCAAAGGAGAAAATGCAAACTTACTTCGATACTTTTCTAAAGATTGATATGTCATTGAGCTAGGTCCACATAATATCGTGAACTCGACATCTATCACAATTGTAAAAAATAGTTTTGTAAATAAAATAAATTTATATAACTATTAAATACATGGTGATAATTTTATAAATATTCATTATCTGCTTGTAAAAAATTCATTTGTTTATTACTGAAAAGTTCATTACGAATAAAATAAAAGTTCATTAATTTATTAATAAAAATTCATTTTTTTTTTGTAAACTATAGATTTATTATTAGTAAACTATATCTTATAAATTGTAGATTCATTTGTTATAAATTGTAGGTTCATTACTAATAAAATAAAAGGTTCATTACCAATAAAATAAAAGGTTCATCAGCAAGAAAGTAAAAATTTATTACTTTATTGAAACATATTTATTTGTTATAAAATTGTAAATTTATTAGTAATAAAGTAAATGATCATTAGTTTATTAGCAAAGATTCATTTCATTTATTTGTAAATTTAATTTAATTGATATTATATTATTTTTTTCTTTTAATTTGTAGGTATAAATTCATTGAATCTTCTTGTAGAAGATGGATTGTATATTTAATTTAATGAATATTGTATTGTTTTCTTTAATTTTTGTAGTAATAAACTAATAAACATTTATTTTATTCTTAATAAATTTTTTTCAATAAACTAATGAATATTTCTCAATAAAGTAATAAATTTTTATCAGTAATCGGATGATAAATATTTACGAATTTTTATTGTGTGTTTGATAACTATGTAAGTTTGTTTTATTTATAAAATTGTTACCGCATCTTATACGTGTGATGGACCCTGGATCCATAATTCTTCATAAACCTATATCCATAATATAATTTGCGCTTTCCTATTGAATTATTCAAAATCAGAATCACAAATGTACAATTATGGTTCAATTTTATTGCTTTCTCTTATATCCTAAAGGATCCAAATTGTGTAGCTGCTCATTTGGCAAAAATACTCTTTAAGAATTGTAATCATGTTGTGAAAAGTGCGGCATCATCTTTCCATGTCTCTTCTTACCTTACCATTGTAAACTCAGAAGCTTATCCTGTTTGATTCTAAAGAAATTATCCTTTTGACCCAAAAAAATAAAAATAAAAAATGTACATTATTGTAATCTAACATAATTTGTTGGTTGAAGTGTTAGATACGATGTTATGACCATATGATGTTTTACATTACAACCAAATCACTTGACTTTGCTAATCCTGGCAACTTAGCCGTCTCATTCTCTCGTATATATCTACTAAAATTTCAACATCAGTATTTGCTATATATTGCCAACACACCCAAAAACTATATATATATATATATATATATAAGGTATGAGCTTCTTCAAGGTAGTTTTGGACCTTGGTGGGTTGGTTTAATTTGCTGTTTTAGGAGAGTGTTTTTCTACAATGAGAAACCTATCTATATAATTTGCGCTTGAAATGAAAATGAAAATATTTTATTAGAAAAAGTACAAATTTATTATCTATAGTAATGTGGATTAATGGTTTATGGCTTTGGCTTTGCTATACTAAAATCCAACGTTATATATTGTTGTCTTGGATATATATGAATTATGATAATGACTTAATTATATTAGAGTCCTGGAATTCATATACATATAGTATAAATATAAAAATACTCATGAGATAATAAAACAATAAAAGAAAATTTTGTAAAATGGGTGTTTTTTAATTTTTTTTTTCTTCAGTTGTTTTATTGGGATTCAATAGTTATGACCATAGATAGGTTTCTCATTTTTTTTATCAATAGTTAGAAAAAAATTTCTTTTTTTAAATTTTATTGGGATTCACTTGTTAAATATAACGAAATTCATATTTATTATATTATACCTATTATTATAGCTTTTAAAAAAAAAATTATGGAATCAAATGATCCTACTATTCTGAATGAGGGTTTTTTTTTGAGAAATAGTGAATTGTTAAGGCGAATCCAAAATCACAAAACTACTATTTTGGATAAGGGTAGGGAAGGATGAGAACGATTGACTCAATAATAATAATAATAATAATAATAATAATAAACTAAAAGTTGAGTATGATTGAGATGAATGTTTGCAAGAATTTCCAATGCCTAATTTCACTAATTTTTCATGATTAAAGACATGTTTTGATTCATTTCACACTTGGAAATGGTATAAAATCGACACAGGCACTAATTGATTTCTATGCAAATGGGACTTTGTTTACTTTGACTAGGTGTTAATATATTCTTGCAAATTACACTATGAGATTAAGATGCAATACTCTGAATTTGTGGAGGGTGTTTTTGGTCTTTTCAAGCGTACGCGCCTTTGAAAATTAGGTCAGATGGCGAAGAGAAAGTTCTCGTCTCTCCTTCCCTTACTAAGATTTTAGAATGCGTATGAATTAATTCGATACTCTCTCAATTTAATAAAAAAATCTCCTAGTTTAAATTTAATATATACAATTATTTTAAAATTTTTAAGAGGGTAAGAGCATTCTAATATATATGCTTTTTATTTTAACTTTCTTTTTTATTTTAAAATGTAAATCTATAAAAAATATTTTCAATAGACTTTTTATTTTTAGAATTTAGATAAGATAATGGGTTTGACTCTCTATATAAAAAAATCAAATTTCATTCTTTATTTTACATGTCATTTAAAATATACAAACTTTTTTATGAATGTTCTATTTTTTATTAATATACTATTTTTCTTTTTCCATATAATACAAATAATTTATTTTTTTAATAAATATTAATTTATAAGAAATAAAATAAAATAACAAATAAAAATATAAAGAGTCTATTGGATTTGTAAAAAAATTTTACTTTTTATATTTAAAGATACCTTAAAATATTTTTTATTCTACTAAAGATATTTTTTAAAATAAAGAGTATTATTGAAAATATTTTAAATACTTCGTTACCCAATAGAATCTTATTTAACATACTTTAAATTAGTTTATGCTACGTTTGGATTGAGAAATTGTAAATAAAAGATTTAAAACAATTCATGAATTTATACTAAATTTATCGTTTGGTTACTTAAAAAATGTCAAAACCTATGGATTTTGGAAAATCACTCGTCCACTAAAATCTTTCATTTTTTAAGGATTTGATAGTTCAAAATCCATGTGTTTTGATCGATGAGTAATTGTTGCCAGATTTTTTTATTTTAAAATTGCTTCTAATAAATTAATAATATTTCATAACTATTTTTCATCCTAAAAGGGTAAAAATTATTTTTCTTTTGATTTCAACTAATTGTATATGCATGAAATTATTAATAAAAAATATTTTTAGTTGAAATTAAATATTATAACGTATAATAACCTTTTTTATTTTTCAACTCTTAAAACAACTAATTTTATTTTTTAAAATTTTAATTATATAGTGGAATTAATTTTATATGCTTAATTAATAATAAATTATCAATATTTTATAAAGGGTAAAATTGAAAATTAATTGTTAAATTCATAGATTGTGATCATTAAACCAAATATAAGTGTGAGTTCATAATTTATAAATTTTATTTAAAATTCATGGATTTTTCAATCAAAATGAGTCTTAATTAATTCCAATATCGGATTAAAAAAATGTTTTAGCAGCTATAATGCCCCCAGTGACCTTGTCAACTAATCTAAGCAATTATCGTTTCATTTTCCCACTATTCACTGGATTCAACTAGGACCGTACAAATGTCTAGTTTTGTTTATATTTCACTCCACCATTAGTCTGATTGCATGTTCTTCTCTCCCATATGTCCCCCATTTACTTTTGTATTGGATAATCCCTTTCATCATCACAATTTAGACATAAACAGATTCATCAATGAACCTTCCTTAAACAAAGATATCAAATTTAATTGTTTTAAAAAAAAAAGATAATTTGAGAATTCAGTAATAAAAGAAAATGATATCAAGATCCAGTCAATAAATTATGGTTAAGGAAGAAGCAAGTCAATAATACCGATACATGTACGGTGCTTGAATTGAACGGTGAGGATTGAGCAATGGAAGTGGAAGTCGCATATTGGATGATAATGATGAGTATACGACAACTTAGTCAGACATGTTTGGTATAAGCATGCAGAAAAAAAAAATTAAAAAAAAAAAGGAGAAGGGCACCCAGGGTTTCAAGTTTCAACCCATAGATAAAGTTAAAGAAACAGTAGAGTTTGAATTGTAGGAAAAGCAACAAGCTTTGTGGGGAAAGACCATCAAGTTTCTTTCCTTAACGATTGGTTAGTTTTTCGCTTCTTTTCCCATTAATTTTCTTTAGATTACAAAAGATTATATTTTCTTAGAATATGGTATAATAAGATATTGGTTCTTGGAATTTTCAAGTTGTTCAGATTCTTGGACTTCGGTAGCTATGATCTTCTCAACATCTAGGAAATTTTGTTTTCCATTTTCATTTTTTATCTTATCTGTCTGCCCGTTTATTTTATTAATGATTTGTTAAAGTTTCGTTTTTCTTCGAACTTTGTTTATGTCCACTTTCATTAATTTTTATGCGATTTGTTGCATTTCAACCTACCTAATCTTACAATCCAAAGTATTTTTCTTTTTTTTAGCTGTAAAAGATTGCGTAAAGAGGGAAGTTCACTTTTGATTTCTTTCTTAATTACTTTTGTTTATAGCCAAAATCTGAAAGCCTATGTTTCTTCTTCCTTTCCTTCAAAGCCAATATGGAGGCTTATTTCCATCTGTTTATATACTGAATTGCAGGATTAGCTTTTGATATAACCCTTGTTGCTCTTTCTTGAGTTCTTTCCCGTACTATATCAGGTGCATATCTCCCCTTTTTTCTCTCTTTCCCTATCTTATTGTTGAACAGTTAATTAACTTGGGTGATTGAAGTCATTCCTAGTTGATTGTTTTCTCTGTGAATTTACCATGGATCTCTCCTTTGAAGATGCCTCTTTGCGGAAGTTTCTACTGTATTTTTGCTGATTGTTCTCTTTTTTATTTCTGTTTCTTGATTGACTATAATAGATTTTTCTTCGGTGTGTCTACTAACCATCAATATATCTCCTAAGCTGAAGATTGAGCAACTATGATTTTGATTTGATTAAAACACTTTCGGCTTATCAAACTACTGTTTATCTAATTGAACTGTGCTTTTGGTCCATTCATGTCCTGAGCTCTCTGTGTGACGGAATCAAATGAGATAATTTGTTGAAGATCTCTTTGTTAAACTGGGTTCATGTGGCTGTACCGGGAATTGCAATTTTATTGATGATATCTTCATGATGTATCACGTTTTTGCATTTCAGGGAATATGCTATGCATCATAAGCAGTCAAATTTTCTTTCTTGAGCCTGAAAATGGAGTCTGTCTTAAAAGGAATTTGTGGTCAACCAATTGAAAGGTTTAAGGCTATACTGTTCAAGATAATAGGCCTTCATTGAAGTATTTGAATTATAGTGTTCTGAGTTGCTTGAAAGAGGACTGTAATTTCTACTCTTTCCTATCCTGGAGTCGAGCACCCGAATTTTGGGTTATCAGATAGCTTTCTGAAAGATGAATAATTCCCTTCTGGAATCCAAGTGTAGCTTTGGATATATGCTTTTATAGAGTTGTCCTTTTCTAAATGGATAAAGTTGAAAACCCTCAATTTTTCTTTAATTTAATAATTAATACTCATATTTCTATGAAGATACATCTCCATCTTTTCTCTACTTCAGATCTCTCTTTCATACACTCACACATGTAGATGTCCAAGCACATGCTCACACACTTACTCTAGATTTTTATGCAGTTGTATTCTTTTTGCTGCTGCTTCGCTCAATAATTTTTCCTTTGCCATTTCCTCCTTATGAATACAGGCATTTTGCAGATCTGCAGATATAATTCAATATCAAGTGGCTTAATTGAGGTGCTTTTTTGTTGTTTCATCAAAAATATATCAGCATAGGTTTGGTGTTTTTCTATGTTTGACAAATGTAAACAAGCTGTTTCCTTGTCAAATTGATGTGACTGATACAGGCTGGATATATGATACAGCCATCACTCTTCGGAACTGAGTTGATTTAGAGGAATCATGTCGTTGGTTAGACCTGTAGAGCTTTCTTCTACACCATACCGGAATCATAAGCTCTACTCGCTGAATGGGAGCAATGAAAATTCTGGCTTGTCTGCCCAGGTGTTTGGACCTGATAAGCGGAGGACCATGTATATGACTGATTCTTACTCCAGTGAGAGTTATGAGAAGTATTTCATTGACTCCCCAACAGAAGAAGTAACACGTCCATCTAGCTCTGGAGTTTCTGGGAATTTGCTTTGCCTACAAGATGCATCTTCTTATCAGCTAAGAATTGGTTCTGCTTCTGCATCCTCCATGGCCACCCAATATCCTTACAACCCTTCTGCTTTAACAAGACACCATGGTACCTATCAGTTCAGCTCTGAATCAGATTACTTGGAAGGTCAAAGCCCAGATTTGGTGAACTATGATGCAGATGAGATGAGGTTAAAGCTTCAAGAACTTGAGAGGGCATTACTAGATGATAATGAAGATATTGACGAGGATGACATGTTTGTAAATAGTCAAAGCATGGAAATGGATGGAGAGTGGTCTGAACCAATCCAGAATGTGATGCTTCATGATTCACCCAAGGAGTCCTCATCTTCAGATTCTAACTTAAGTAGCATCAGTAGTAACAAAGAAGTATCACAACTATCTCCTCGGACTCCCAAACGATTGCTTTTTGATTGTGCTAATGCAATTGCAGAAGGAAATTTTGAGGTAGCTGAAGCTTTGATAAATGAGCTCCGACAGATGGTTTCAATTCAAGGAGATCCTCCTCAGAGAATTGCTGCCTACATGGTTGAAGGTCTTGCAGCTCGCATGGCTTCCTCTGGTAAATATCTCTATAAAGCTCTAAAATGCAAGGAGCCCCCTTCTTCTGATAGACTTGCAGCTATGCAAATCCTTTTTGAGATATGCCCATGTTTTAAATTTGGATTTGTGGCTGCAAATGGGGCAATGATTGAGGCATTTAAAGGTGAAAAGAGAGTTCATATAATAGATTTTGACATAAACCAAGGGAGTCAATACATAACACTGATACAAACACTTGCCAATCAACCAGGTAAGCCACCACACTTGAGAATAACTGGGGTTGATGATCCTGAGTCAGTTCAACGTCCTATTGGTGGGCTGAAGATCATTGGGCAAAGGCTTGAGAAGCTAGCAGAAGCATTTAAGGTTCCATTTGAGTTCCATGCAGTGGCCTCCAAGACTTCACTTGTGAGTCCATCGATGCTCAACTGCAAGCCTGGGGAAGCACTTGTGGTGAATTTTGCTTTCCAACTCCACCACATGCCTGACGAGAGTGTATCAACAGTAAATGAGAGAGACCAACTTCTCCGTATGGTTAAGAGCCTTAACCCAAAACTTGTAACTG
Source organism: Balakata baccata (assembly GCA_949630135.1). Classification (NCBI taxonomy): domain Eukaryota; kingdom Viridiplantae; phylum Streptophyta; class Magnoliopsida; order Malpighiales; family Euphorbiaceae; genus Balakata; species Balakata baccata. Next base: position 41,704 of record CATIWF010039166.1, on the reverse strand, counting down.
TAGTTGAACAAGATGTCAACACTAATACTGCCCCCTTCTTGCCAAGGTTCGTTGAAGCATACAATTATTACTCTGCTGTATTTGAGTCCCTTGATGCAACTCTCCCAAGGGAAAGTCAGGACAGGATGAATGTTGAAAGGCAATGCCTCGCACGGGATATAGTAAACATAGTAGCTTGTGAAGGAGATGAAAGGATTGAACGCTATGAAGTTGCAGGTAAATGGAGAGCTAGAATGATGATGGCTGGGTTCACTTCTTGTTTGATGGGTCCTAGCATTGTGGATATGATTCGGAAACTTATAAAGCAGTATTGTGATCAATACAAGTTGAAGGAGGAAATGGGTGCACTGCTTTTTGGATGGGAAGACAAAAGCTTGATTGTTGCTTCAGCTTGGACGTGACCACTCACCAGCACCATTTGGTTATAGCAGAAGCATCCTGCATAGCTTCAACTTTTTAGTTGCTGTATTTGTGTTTTTGCGTGGGAGCGAATTGCATGCTAATGTATGATCTTATCAGCTGAAATAAGTACTTTCCGATACTAAGTAAGCCTGATAGGTTAATGTATGACAGCTGCTAATTATCTAACATTATCAGTTTCATCATTCTTTGCTTCATTTGATGATATTCTTACGATGAGTTTGGTTGGAATTTGAATTGAACTTGGTCTAAACAGATCCTTGCTTTAAATACAGCAATGTTGGGCAACATTATATCAGAAAGTACTTGGTGACTATCATAAAATCAATTCAGTAAAGCATAACCTTTTGTATTGATATCCACTTTTGCTTAGCTAATGCTGAACCAGCCTTTCTAAAATCAAACCCCTCTCCTCTAAATTTAATACACGACAATTTTCCTCATTTTCCTCCATTTTTCAGACGGGGAGCGAAGCAGGATTATGGAGACTTGATTAAAATTATATGAAGTCGAGAAAATCAGGAATTAAATGGTATATCAGTATCTATGGCTTTCTGGCATCGAAAGATTAATTCGCTAAAACCAACATGTCGTGCCATAGAAAACCTGAATTTCGCATATTTCACAACTATATAGATATCATGGAAATGGAGATTATTGAATACAACAGTTGAAGCCTTTCCTCAGTGATATCATGGAAATGGAGATTATTGAATACAACAATAGACATCAAATCTTTGAGAATTGATTCTGAAAGAAATGAAAATTCAAAACCTCAAAAGACCGACATTTCCTCATAGACTCTAGATTGAAAGAAACCCTACATTGTGTAGACAAGTAAATTGAACTAGAACAAGGCATTTCTGTAAAATTTTCAAGTAGGTTTTCAATTGTTTTGTTCCCTTAATTTACAACATTTCCATTCCATTCAATGAATAACTATTTTACACCGAACTTGCGATAGATTTGACTAAAATCAGCACTAAAATGGCATTACAAGCTCAGCAGAAAGAAGACTATATTTTATACCAAAAAATTGCCATGAATTAGTACTAAGGTCAGCAGAAAAACGACTGAAATATATGTAGCACATGTTCAGTTCTTCACCCCAACAAAACACAAGGCTACTTCAGCTTGAGCCTGAAGCTCTTCCAAGACCTTTACAATCTTCTCACGGCATATCATGGTTTCTTGGTTTTCTGTAAGCATTTTCCTCAATCTTCATACATGTTCCATAAAAATGGAGAAACAACAACAATTAAAATGAAAGGTCGGACAACATAGAACTTTAAAATATGAATTTCAACAATATTAAAAGCAGAAAAAGAGATATGGCAGAGTAATTGAAAGACATCCTAAGTCATACAAACCTCCGGACAATTGCTGTATCTCCAAGTCCAGTGCAAATTATAAACATTGTATTAGTTGGCAATGCAGAGAATAGGCAGCGGACCCTAGCATCCATCCGAGTTAGAATTTCTTTTAGTTCTGACGTCAAACTGCATCTGATGCCTTTTCTGTCAGTAGACTTCTTTTGACATGTAAGCAACGATATCATCTCTGCAAGTTTTGCATTAATCATCTCTTCATCCTCTGCTTGCTTCTTGAAATAGGAATTCAACTCAGAAAACTGGGTCCACACAAACTGTACCTTATCATTCTTCACCTACAACCACCAATTCATTAATCAGAATACAGCCGTTCAGCCAGCAATGAACAGAGAAAGAAGTTAATTAATTAAATCTAATTGCAACCTCTCTAATGGCCTTTGACAGTGCCTCATCATCAGAAGACACAGGAATTGCATGTGATGACTCAGAAGCATATCGCTTCACTATGGTAACCTCATCAATGACAGAGGATGTTTTACCACACTCACTCAAAATGGTAAGAAGCTTCCTCCGCATTAATGATGGAGGAGTGCCAAAATCAGGTCCTGTAGAAGAGCCAGAAACATACATACAGATTGGAAAATACACAATAGCATATAATTGTGAAGAAGCTTAAAGCAAATTCTAATATTGAAAAGATTCACTTGCCATTTTTTATCTTTAAAAGTGCCAATTCCAAAGCTGCTCTTGCGTCTTCAGTACTGTCATGTCCAACCCCTGACTGCTGTATCTCTCTAGAGAGAAATTTCTTGGCAAGAACTCTAAGAGCAGTTTTATAAGATCCACCTCTGGGGTGCTTGTATAAAAGTGCAGTATCAATTACCAAATCATGAGAGATCTTCAGAGCTGATAAATCATTCTCCAAGGAATGGCCAACCAGGATGGTGTCCTTGTGAACCAGCTTTAAAATATCTTCCTGAATAAAGGAGGCAACAGTAAATAAATAAACAATAATAATAAAAAAAAAAAAGGGAATACCTTAAGCAGAAGAAATTGATTAGTAAAGAAATGTTAAAAAAATGTATTTCCACCAAACATATATATAGATGTGACTGGTATTAAACCTGAACATCTTCAAGGCTTGTAGTTACCCCATCCAACATCTCATATGTGATTCCACTAAATCTGCACCATCAGTTCAGTATTAAGTAAAGAGAAAGAAAGAGAAGAGACGAGATTAGTCAATATTGTTAAAACATCCAACATAATGACTCAATTAATACTCAATAGAAACAAAAAAAGATAAAGCAAGAATATCAAAATTCAAAACACAAAATCTGAAAATATCACATTAATAATGCACGAAATACATAGTAAAAAAAGATAAAGCAAGAATATCAAAATTCAAAACACAAAATCTGGAAATATCAAATTAATAATGCACGAAATACATAGTGACTATGGTCATGCTAATAAATTCATCACTTGGTTTTTGTTGGGCAATCAGTCGCGACATTCATCCATCAGAAGAAAAAACGAAAAAAGGTCAAAGAATAATACATTCAGTTATATAGAATATTAAAATATCAGAACTAAAAACGTCTTCAGCATTTTGATGTAGATCAAGGAAAAACAAAGTTCTGGTGGGGTCTACTAAGTAACACCTGGTATTGTAGTCAATAATAGGATTTGCTGGCTTAACCAATTTATCCAGTATCACCTGCAAAAGATCAGCAAAGGTTACACAAATATTTGGAACCAACATAACTAATTTCAACTGGCAGCAAACCAAGAACTTAAAAAGCTACAACTTGTAAGAAAAGTTTGGATCTTCAATAATTTTATGAATTTTTTAATTAGAACCAAATTTCAATAACACTTGGTTTGTCAAAACCAAATTCCACAAACAATGACAATTATTGTTTCGAACATAATTTTGAAAAGGCTGCAAATACAGTGCAGAAGATGAATATCTAATAAGCTAACCATAGTATCAGTCCTTGTTTTCCTTTCAATGTTGCATACCTTTGCATTCAATAACATCTTCCGGAAAATCACTAAATGCAAGTGAATAAGTTTGAAAAGAAACTTTTCTGGTGTAAATAAATTTTTTATTTTATTTTATTTTATTTTTCCATTAAAATCCAAGGATAGATCATTTAAGGAATTTTATTCAAACTTATGTTGCCCATGCAAGCAAACATATAGAAACTGGCACAAGGGCCCTTTAAGCAAAGGTTTTGTTGCAAGAGCTACCAACACCAATAAGAACCCAAAAGTCCACTTTCAACATAGAAAAATAGATGTTCAGTGTACCTGTCCTTTAACATCCACTAAGGTTGCTCTTGTCAACTCAAACCCCTCGTTTGTAATGCACTATGAGAATAAACAAAGGGAAAAGCAGAAGAAGTCAATAAAAGTACACCCTCAACATCCATTATGCACTACAAATCTATAACCAAATTAAAAGCATTCAAAATGATTTCATTCACTGATTTAACATACATTCCTCTGTGAAATCAGTCTTTGATTTGAGGGATATCAATAACATATTTATAGCTTATTTTGAAATTTGAATCTCAAAAGCCAACATTTTAGTACTTGCTCAAATGGCTTATACACTATAAAAAGGCTTTTAACAGCTTTCTTTGGCAACAGAACTGAGATTTCCAATTTCTATGTTTCCTTGCCTTATTTTTTTGTTCCTTTCTTTCAATGCAAACCTATCTAGCATGGACACGGACACCTAGAAACGATATTTCTAAAAAATATAGGACAAGGACGCATGGGAAAAACGTGTAAATATTAAAAATATAGGGGCAAATTTATAAATAATTAAATTCAAAATATAATTGCAAGTTATTCTTTTTATATAAAGTTAGACAAAAATGACATTCAATCAAATATATTGAGTAATAATTGGTGTCACACAAAGATTTTAGATTTTCTAAAAGGAAAAAATGCATTTTTAATTTAAAGAAACGTATTTCTAATTTTTAGAAAATTATAAAATGCACTGAGGATGTCTCGTGTCGGTGTCATTAACATGTAAGAAACACGACAAGCTATGCAATTGAAGTGTCCGTGCTTCATAGATGCAGATATTCCTTCCATCCATGGTTTCAAAATAACATAAAGGACGGCAACTGTCCTTCCTTTCTCAATTTCTTCCTTATGCTTATCCTACTCCTATTTCCTTCCCTCCTACAAGAGTGCCAATAAGCAACTCAGTAGAGTACTAGTTTGTCAGTTGATATAATTCATAACCAAGTTGCCAGTACCCTACCCATAACTAAAGGTGGTTGATGCACAGTAGACAGACAGCGGTGAACTTAAGGGCAAGATCTAGAGACAAGGCCTGAAAAGAAATTATGTAAAACTCGCACATCAGAATTCATTTTTATAAAGAAAACCATAGAGAAAGGTCAAGAGTCACAGCTCACAAATAATTATTAGATATAAGAAGATATATAATCAGTTCAAGCATCTATATAGTAGGGGAGGGAAACTTCGGACGGAAAATAAAAAGTTCAAAATTTAGGCTGCAAAAAAAAATATCACAGACAAAATGCTTGGAGAAGAAAGACAAAGAAACAAATAATAAGTTAAGCAAACAGCATGATAAAATTAAGGGAGAAAACAATCATTAGCTGCCAATTGCCAGCAAAGGGCACAGACTACAGATATCGCAGGAACGCTAACGTTGTTAGAATATGGGAGATTATATCTTTGAATTGATGCCTTAGATATCCTATAGAAGTAGTGAGTAATGATGGCAAGGTAACTGTTGAAAAAAAAGCAAAAGTAGCTGCAAAATAATGAGAGTTTTATTTGTCTTTGACAATTCTCTCTGCTCAACCATCACATCTTAGTGATTGTGCTCCTTGTTAAGTAAAAAATAAAGATAGAACATTGAAAATTAATGGACGCTAGCAAATGACAAGTCCCCATGAGGATGCTTGATGGTTTGGGCAAAAGCTTAATGCAAAGTCTCAGCGCCTATTCTGTTATTTCAAAACATATTACAATCTTCAAGTCATAAGAGGCATCATACCATTTCACAATCAAGTGCCAGCATACCATATGAAGAAGAACCTGAAGGTGCAGGTAAAGTAGAAAGAAAACCTACATGACATCAATAATAAGTTATGGAACTACTAGCTATTTCAATAAGTAACAATCATTATGATATAATATGACTGAAAATATCAGTAACTCATATCACCTGGCTGATTGATACTATATCCATTTTCTTCCAGTTGTTTAGCTGTAAGTGTGTAATATGTAGGTGGGAAGGGTAGATCTTTCATGAGTTTCCCTGATGATAAATCACCTGTCCCTGAATTGATTTTTTCTGCATAGTGACAATAACCTATCATTACCTCGATACAAAATTGCAAAATCCTCGAAAAAAAAGTTATTTATTATTTTATGACTGTGCAATCTTCATTCTTCACATTTAAAGCCAACTGAAGGACAATTTTGTGTTAATGTACCACCTGCAAAATCACCCTTATTATGGAAACTGTTTGACAGTTTATAGAGAATGTAATTCCCTAAATGAAGCAAAGAATATAGGCATAAAAGTAAGGGAAGGCAATAAACAGATAGAAAAAATTATAATGACCCAACAATTTCCAGCAAACATTTTCATAGCATAATTAGCATGAAATCACACATCCCCAGCAACAATAATGCAGCAATGAGCAATAGAAGATGAAAATTTATGCCAGAGAGAATTTCACGTGAAATTATTAAATAAGTTTCTTCATGAATACAGTGGGAGTCCTATAGTACTCCTATCACATTTTGTTGGTTTACAATATAATAAAACTCAAGATGTGAAACCGATCCTCCTCCAGGAGGTTTTACTAATATGTCTGCTTGTCTGTGAAGGGAACAAGTTGATCACTTAAATTTTGATAATTCCACCCTGTATTTGAACATCAAATGTCTACCACAGTGACCTAACAATTTGGTGTACATTCCCACAATTAAAAGAGCCACACACAAACAGAGGAATGCTAGCCATACCAAGGTGAGTAATAGACAGATTAACTATCCTCAGAACTAGCATGCCAATAACCTGTGTTCCTTGCTTTTGTCTCAAGCAAATTACTGAAAAACTCACAGAGATAAAACTTCTCATCTTGGAATATCTCTGGCTTGCTATTCTACTTACACAAGTTACACTAGCACTCTCCTAACAAAATCATTAAAACTTATAGAAAGCTCAATTCTATCATGAACGAGAAATCAACATATTATAACAATTGATATAAATAAACCAAGATTTTGAAACATATGAAAACCTTGATCAGATGTCTTGATGGATTTGCTAGAAACTGAATCAACTCTATCTCTCTTCCTTTTCATCTTGCATGTTAGAAGTGCATCAATTGTCTGCATTACATCTGAGACACAACTAAAAAAAAAAAAAGGTAAAATCCATTTAGATGCATTGCAAAAGAATGGCACAACAATACCATGAAATTACAAAACCAAAAGCAGAAGCATTGCCGACCTAAGAGCTAAAAGTGCCCTTGGATTTCCACAGCAGTCTTTAAAACTAGCAAGCAACTTAGACTGTGACAAGTATAATGCTGCATCCAGACCAGGGATAAAAAGCATAACCACCTTTGGTATTAAAGGCTTGTTCTGCAAAAAGGTAAAAAGTTTGTGACATTCATTCAGATCATAATTCATATAAAAAGGATGAAAGTTCACTGTATCAGACTCTCATATGCACTATATTTTGAATGGGAATCATGTGAAGGTATGATCCCAGAACCAGAAGATATGGAGAGATGGCATTTTAAACTCCTCTTTCAAACATTAACTCATTACTGAAAAAATGGTCATTGCTCAGGGAGAGAATTGCCATTCACATGGCTAAAAGAAATTCAAAGGATCTCAAGTCCCTCTTTGTGTCCTTTCTTCTAATTTCCAGTAAGAGAAGGAAGTTACAGAAGTGCTAATTAAGCTAAACAATTTCCACCCTTGTTAGGTCTAGTAACTTATTTTTAGAATCTTTTATAAAATAGATCGATTTTCACTTGAGATATATGATTCAGATATATAAACTTCCCAAACACATGATCTAACAGATACATGTAACTATATCTAAAACTAAGAAGCAAGAAAGTAAATTGTTATATTATATACCTTAATAAAAACCCATGACGGCATGAATCCTTCAGCAAGAACCCAGGTTACAAGCCCTTGAACGTCCTGTTTCAAAATAAAAACTCCATCAATAAAGCCTCCATACTTTTCCGAAATTCAGAAAATTGACAAAGCATGTAACTTACTCCTAAATTTAAAGTTGAGTTAGCTTCTGGCATCTTAAAAACGACTTCAGATTTTGCCTGCAAGTGTATATTGGAGAGAAGTCATCCTCCTAAGAAAATTTCAATTGAATAAAAATTGAAAACAGCATAAGCAAATTATATACAGGATTTTCAACCCCTTTGGCGGTTTAACATCATCAAGCAGCCCATTTCCATACGTAAGTTACTTCCTCCAGTAAATGAGTTTCATTTGACCTTCCTTCGCTCCAATTAATAAACAATAACGGATGATTATAAAAATGTGTACTTCATGATAGAGAAAGAACAAGTACCTGTGGTCCATAGATATCATAGTAATTGCTACTGCTGTTGCTACCATCGGTAGATTTCTCTTCCTTTGAAGCTATAATTTCGGTTTCAAGTTCTTCCGGAGAAAGCATTTTTCTTTTCCCCCTCCGGTTCCTGCAGAGTGAGAGAGCACGAATGCTAAAAGACGGAGCCGTGCACTTACATAAAGCCAGGAAGTAAACCCTTGAAATTTATTACCAAATACAGATTTTTAACTTGGGTAAAATGTTACTTTTCTATCAAAACTTATGTATCTAAATTTTAATTTATATTAAATTAGTATTAAATTTTGATATTAAGCTTTATATTATAGTATCAAAATTTTTTCATCTGTTACGCCAGTAAATTCGAATGTCATATTAGTAAATTTGGCTGTTATTTAAATAAATTCGCTATCCATATTAGCTTGGTATATGATTTAAAATAAACTTTAAAATTTTAGTACCAATTTAATATAAATTTTAAAATTATGATATCAATTTGATACCAACAAAAATTTTAGTACCAATTTTATATATATACCAAAATTTTGTTACAATTATTTCATTTACCCTTTTTAACTTTTTTACCAGCCGTGCTTTTTTTTTTTTTCCATTTCCACTTATTTTTACTGATTTTTTATTTTTTTTTCTTTTTAAATATGATAATTCTCAACAGAAAAATATGCCTCCTACATTCAATTTGAAAAAAAAATATATCTTTTTTTATTTTTAAAATATAAATTAAAATTTTCATTAACATGGTTATCATATATTTATTTATTTTTAATTATTATTTAATTAATTTAATTAAAATTATTTGCTTTAGTAAATTTTTAATAATTTTTTGTAGGATAAATTTAGGGTAAACTTTTTGATAATCTTGAATAAACTTTTCATTAAATCTTCGATAAACTTTTGATAAATATAGGGTAAACCTTCGATAAATTTTGGATAATTTTAACTTTTATTAATTTTTTGGTAAATCATTGATAAACTTTATGTAAATTTTAGATAAATTTTGTATAAATTTTAGATAACTTCAACTTTTATTAATTTTCTAGTAAATTTTCATAAAACTCAATTAAATTATTAGTAAATTTTGGATAAATCTTAGTAAACTTTGGATAATTTTAACTTACATTAATTTTTTTGGTAAATATTGAGTTACTTTAACTTTAATTAATTTTCTGATAAATATTGAATAAATATTGAGTAAACTTTAGGTAATTTTTTGATAAATTTAAATAAATTTTGGATATATCTTTGGTAAATATTAAGTGTAGATATTTTTATAGTATTTTTAGGTGCTTTTGGTATTTTTGAAAAGAAACTTTAGGTTATGTTTAGATTGATAGATTTTAAACAATCCATGAATTTTTATTAAATTCATCGTTTAGCTATTTAAAAAATGTCAAAATTCATATATTTTGGAAAATCACTCATCTATAAAAAAAATTTTCATTTTTTAGGAATTTAATTTTTCACCTCCTATGTGGAAAAATCCAGAATCCACCATTTTTATTAATAAAAGATTGTTGTCAACTTTTTTTATTCTAAAATTGTCCCTACAAATTAATAATATTTCAAAACTCATTAACCTTAAAAAATTCAAAAATTATTTTTATAATTTTAAATTATTATTATTATTATTATTATTATGCATAATATAGTGTTTATACGCATTAAATTATTTATAAAAAATAATTTTTAGTTTATATCAATCTAATTAGATATTATAATATATAATAATTTCTCTTTTTAATAATAAATGAGTTATATTTAAAAGGTTACATTATCATATATATAAAGAGATGAATTAATATTAAATTTATTTATTTTTTATTATTTGCTAACTCTTAAAATAAATAATGTTATTTTTTTAATTTTTACGCATATGGTGAAATTGATTATATATACTTAATTGATAATAAAATTTTAATATTTAATAAAAGGTAAAATTGGAAATTAATTCTTAAATTCATGGATTGTTATCATTGAACCAAATATGAATATAAAAAAATTACATTATTAATACATGAATTTTATATAGTTAAACCAAACGATAAAATTATTAAAATTCATGCATTTTACAATTCATAGATTTTAAATTTCTTTAATCCAAAGAGTGTCTTATCGTTTTTTGCATTTAAAAAAAAACTTTTTTTTTGAAAAAAATTTTAAGTGCTGTATTCTTATAAATATTTATGCCCTTTTTAGTACTTTTGTAAAAATCCCAAATTTATCTCTCTCTCAAATTAGGCTGGGCTTCAGAAAAGGGCTGGGTCTAATAAGACATGATCCAGCCGTAGCCCAAGTACAATAGGGTTGGGCCTAGTAATATAAAAGGCACAAATTATATTATGTACCGGGTTTACATTGCAATATGGATCAAATATGTACGAGAGTTATTGACAATTTTATGAATAAAATAAACTTACACTGATTCATTTATTGATATAGATTCATTAGTTTATTAGTAAAAGATTCATTAGTTTGATAAATATTCATTTTCTTTTAAAACAATATCAACAGTTACTGTATTTTTTTTTTCGTATTCATATGTTATTTGTTTCGATTTGTTATTTTTCCGGTGTGTTTTATTTTGATTTTTTGTTATGTTTCAATTTTTTTTAAGAGAATTCAATGAATTCATACATACAAATGAAAATATAAAAAAATATCCATTAAATTAAGTACACAGAGAAAATAAAATGAATCTATATTAATATAAAAAATGAACATTTTTCAATAAACTAATAACTCTTTTCAATAAATTAATAAATTTTTAGTTCATTTCTTAATGAATTTTTTCAATTTATTCTTAATGAACTTTCTCATTAAACTAACAAACATTTACTTTATTCGTAATAATTTTTTTTAATGAATTAATGAATATTTTTTAATAAATTAATGAACCTTTAATTCATTCGTAACAAACCATTTCAATTTATTAACAATGAACCTTCTCAATAAACTAATAAAACTTTACTTTATTTGTAATGAACCTTTTTTAATGATGTAATAGATATTTTTCAATAAACTAATGAACTTTTAGTTCATTCTTAATGAATTTTTCAGTTTATTTGTAATTAACTTTTTCAATAAACTAATGAGAACATTTTTCAATAAATTAATGAACTTTTATTTAATGACAAGTGATGAATATCTACAAAAATATCATCGCATATGAGCTGTGTAAGTTTGATTTATTTGTAAAATTGTCATCACTTTTTACACGTATGATGAACCTTATTTCATAATAATTTATGGACAGAAATCCGTTCATAATATTATATGTACCGGAATCTAGCATATATCAATTGTATAAAAGGTTTCTTTTTCCAATGTAAAAATGTAAAACAAAATAATAATTATTCGGGTGAAGGCCAATCTCATCAAATCAACTTCACTTTCAGACCCATTCTTGATAAAATTATTACTAATTATCATTCTTGATTTAATTATTACAAATGCTCAACCAATGGGGAATCATTAAATGATGGAAAGTTTCCTCTCTCTTTTTTTTCCAATAGACCAATTGGATTTTTTTCCTAGTTGGAAGCATACTTTATGAAATGTCATCCACATGAAATAGGAGGCTTCTTATCACCTCAAAAAATTTGTAAGAATATCCATAAGATAGACAAGTTAGAGATCAGAAATTCAAAAAAAGAAAAAAGAAAAAATAATTAAAGAAATCTTTCATAAATTCTTCTTATCCAATAGATAGGAAGGGGAGGCCACATCTGTTTTTTCTTAATTGTACAAAATAAGAAAAAAAGGAAAAAGAAACTGAGAGAAAGAGAGAAATGGCTATGAAGAATTGTTTTCAAGTGAGTAGTGGTACTGTTGTAGTTCAATGTGCTCATCCATTTGCTGCTGTACAGAAGATTCATTTGCCAATTTGTAAAGGATTCAGTTTATCTAATTTATCTTTCTCCTCTTCTTCTTCCTTTGCTCCTTCTTCACTCAAACCCAGAACCCGAAAATCTCCATTTGTTTGCAAAGCTCGTGAAGCTTTAGATGAAGGTTTGCCAACTTCATTTAACTCATTATTTTTTTTTAAAATTTTTGTTTCTTCATTTATTCCTACTTGCTCTTCCACCATGTTTCACTTTTCTGGAGCAGTTGATGCTTTGCTTGCTATTTGCTAGAGACTGAATTTCATAGTTTTGATTTTGCTGGAGTATAGATGGGTTAATAATAGCAACGTACATTTTTTGAAATGAGCTACCTTGTAAAAAAGACATTTTTCATCCCTGAAGTTTATGCTGTTGAGTTATGCTATCGTTAATTTTGCTTTTCCAGTCAGAGCTATTGATTTTTGGCCATTCTCATAAGTATAAATTGCTGCATGGGATTAACGCAAATGCTTAAAATATGCAGTTAAAGCAGTGACAGATTCCAGCTGGGACAATCTTGTGATTGCCAGTGAGAACCCTGTTCTGGTGGAGTTCTGGGCACCATGGTGCGGACCATGCCGGATGATAGCACCAGTAATCAATGAATTGGCTAAAGAATATGCCGGAAAGATTTCGTGTTTCAAGGTTAACACCGATGACTGCCCAAATATTGCCAACAAATATGGAATAAGGAGCATACCAACAGTTCTGTTCTTCAAGAAAGGAGAGAAGAAAGAAAGTGTGATTGGAGCAGTACCAAAGACAACCTTGTCTAACACCATTGAGAAATATGTAGAAGTCTGATTCAACTTTTCAGATCCACTTAAGATATTGTACCAACTATAATATATGTTTTCATGTTAATACTTCGGATTTCTACTGTATTTATTGTAAATGCCACTCCCAATTCAGTTCTCAATATTCTACAAAACAGCGCACATAGGTTATGACCATGTGCCTTTAATCATGATAATAACTCAATAATTTGCTTGACTAATGACACTTATTAAATCATTAGTAACAAATAGGCAAAATCTGGCAAAGAGGATTTTTTTAGACGTTGTCTAGCCTTCTCCAGTTTCTCCACCAGCTAGATTCACTGCTTTCCTGATGAGACTACGAGGGTATTTTGGAACAGTGAACATTTTATGGATTTCTTGACAAGCAGACCAAGAGGCAGGCAGATCAAACTTTTCAGTGCACAAAAGAAGACAAGAGACTAGAATGCAACAATGTAACTGAAGATCATTTAACAATAAGGGAAGTTAAACATATCTTAGCTACCTTCCAATAAGATTCTTCTACAATGATATCGCTTTCAAGCAAGCATGAATATACACACTCAGAGAGGGAGAGAGAGAGGAGGCAAATACATACGCTACTTGTGACAGGAAAAAGAGCAGGAACTACAAAGGAAGAGCTTTCGATCAGACAGTTCCTCCATGAGTCCCATTCCTAGTCTGTTAGTGGTAAAGAGGCTGTATTGAATCATAAAATAAGAAAAACAATTAGAAGAAAATGAAGCAACTCGAAGAGGATTTAACATTTCATTGATAAAACACTATGCTATATGTTTTTAACTTTTTCTCTGAAATTAGTACAAAGTGGGAGGTTAGCCCTGATAACTATTCCAACGTGTTATGCCATCTTCACAGGGCTGTAGAAATTTCTGCCCAAGCTCTTGCAGCACAAGCAGCTACAATCAACAACTGAACCATCAGCACCATTGATGGAGCTTTCACGGGGATGGCTTCCAATCAAATGGAAGATTATTAAATCCATTAACTGCTCCTAGCCCACTAAGCAGTTGGTTCCCCAAGTCTTGCTGTTGATGATTCATGCTTTGGTCTCGAACCATTGATGGAATACTCACCCGTCCATTCATCATAGAATTATTACCCATTGCAGCTCTCATTCCATTAATCATCACAGAGTGCCCAAATCCATTGCCGATGGTGCCAAATCCACCACCCACAATTCCAGGATTATTAACCGTCCCATTCCCTACCAAGCCATTTCCCCCATTGAGAACCGTATTGGTACTTGCCGGCATAATCCCATTTACATTTTTTATATCATTCCCCAAAGAACCAACCCCAACCATACCGCCTGTGCCATTAAGTTGGTTCGACATCATCATTTCATGTATGATTTTCTGGACAGAACTTTGCGAATCACTGTGGTCAGCCTCAACAGAAAGAGCAGGCTGTTGCAAGGGAATATTTGCTGGTGAGTTTGTAGTGCTGATGTGATTTGCAGCTGTTAAGGCATTATGAGACATTTGTGTAGGATTATTCGATGAAGAGGGTGTAGGTGACTGGAAAGGAGAAGGATTAGGATGTGCCTGAGGAATTGTGCTAGAGGAACCAGGAGACGGACTTTGAACTGAATTTCCTCCATAAGGACTGCTTGTATTATTTATAGAATTTTGTTGTCTTGAATTCATAGAGTTCTGGTGGAGAAGCCCAACAATAGCACTGGCAGAGGTAGATGCAGACGCTGAACTGAGAGAATTATTTACACTCGACACGCCATTGCTAGCAGCAATTTGTATCCCAGCCTGGACAGAGCTTTGATCGCTATTTGCATTCTGGGGCACTGTTTTTTGCTGCTGCAGCTGTTCCTCAGGCTGTTGAGCTTGTCTATGAAACCCAGATGAAGCACTTGTCTTCCGAGGGTATTTTGCCAAACTCTCTGAAAACAAACAATTGTGTCAAGAGTATCCTTCATGAAATAACACAAGTTCTTAAAAACATGAGAACAAAGAATCTGAAGACAACTTGTCAACAACAGAGTAATGTGATAATTATGCTCAAAAGCAATTGTCAGCTTGTGAAAATTTCGCTGTTTCAAAAGCAACAACACAGGAGCGAACAACACAAAGGTGAGGATGTATAGACTACCAGTAAAAACAGTAGAGACAATAGGAAAAAGCTTAGACAAACAGAGACGGGGAATTTCATGCAAGTCACCCTAGACAGCAATATAAGAATATCAAAATACATTTGTTGATACTTTCTTCGCTTCTCCTGATGGACCCGGAAAAATCAGTGGAACCACAGAAATTAACTGGTAAATGAAGACCAGGCCAACCAAAGTTAGTGTAATTTTTTGGCACGAGAGTGATGCTTGAACCGTCTTTCTTTTTAAGTTGCTTAACCAATCTAAAACTTGAAAACTTAATGCAATACAACTCTTTAAATCACCAAATTTTTCCATTATTACCAAACGAAGTGCTCTTTATGATCTATAAATTTTCAGACTTGAAATTTTAACTTCCTTCGTCATTACCCTTTACTTTGTCCCCTTAAAATCTGAACATTTTCGTTGGACACTTTGAATTTGTAAGATTTTCATTGACACCCACCTTCACTCATAGCCCTTCCAATCTTGAATTCTAGTTTTGCCCCAGCATGCAACCTAGACACTTCTGTCCATTTTTGGCTTCCAATGATATCCTCAATCAAATTGTTGTTAACTACAAAAAGGAAATACCGAATGACCAAGCAGCTACAAATAGAGGATTTTGAAGTGTTCTTGTTCAATGGATAAATACCATTTGATAGGATTGTACGATTTAAGACCTTTTAACAACTTTGGTTTTATTTTTTATCTGGATTTCAAAAAAGTTGGTGGTAGACTACCAAATGTCTGAGGTATTCTCTTATATTGGATTAGTTGTCCTCTTATGTTTCTTTCACATCTCAATGTCCACAACACCTAGGGTTCTTGACGCACCTTGCTTTCAATAACTGTGTGTCATCCATATTATAAAACGCAAGAATCTGGCAAAGGACCCAAGGTGAATGGTATAGTTTTAGAGTATTCTAGCTACTCCTAACTGCTATCATGGTTTGGGGCCACAACACAAAGGATTTATGCTAAAGGCTTCAAACTCTGGAAACATAAATAAAGCTACTGGTAAACAAGCTGCAATCTGCAACAGGGAAGGTAAATGATGCTGCATATAACACAGATCTGATACAGTTTATAACAACCAACACAGAAGATAAACAACCTTATTAACTAAGCAGTGAGCACAGAGAGATCAAATGATGGAACGCCAACAGGCAAAACACACCCCAGACTTATATTCTGCAAGATTACTATGAAGCACAAATACAAACAGTGTAATAGAAGTTTCCAGTAACCGTAGTCCTAGCTACGCCTCAACATAATGGCACAAAATACAGAATTAAAGATGATAATCATAAAGAGAAATTAAATAAACTTACCCATAGGTCCAGTCCCAGTTTCTCGGCTGTAATCAATCAAGTCTTTCATACTATTAACTACTTCTGATATCTGCAATAATAAGAACATTTTATCAAATTAATGCATCAATTAATTAAGAATTCAGAAATTCAGCGAACAATTTTGGCAACAGAACCCTAAAAAATCGCCATTATTCGTTAGATATTTCTTCCGTTCAAGTCTTCTCAAATCCTTTCCATCATATTAAGAGAATATTTACAAAAATTATATATGAAAAAAGTCAAATCATAATGCCCAAATTTTAGAAAATCAGCATATGTAAAAATATACAAGTGCAAGCTGGTAGAAATTAAACAAACAAATTAAAAAGAAAAGCAAGTCAGAAAGAACAAAGTGCTATACAGTAGAAATGCAAATGAGACGGTATTAATTCTCTTAAAAGCACACATTATGAAAACTATGAACGGCATTGGCTCTCAAATGCTGGGATCCAGTGGAAGTGCATATAGAGAAATTTTCCAGAAACGAAAGCAAGTCTCCGATTTCCATTTAGAAAATAACACAGACCACATATATTTGTGATGCAATAAGTTCCCAAGGAAAATTATGTCAGCAAGTTGTATTACCATTGAAATTATTGAAGTTCAAGAGAACAATGACACTGAAAATAAGCAGTGCAGAGACCCACATGCAAGAAAATGTCACAAATCAGATTATCTCACAGGAAGATTTGAGAAGAATTTGTTACATGGTCAATATATATATATACACATATATATGTGTATATATTATCAGACACTGATAAAACATTGAAAAAATAGTCACAAAAGAAATGAAAATTGTGAATACACATGGATATATTTATAAAAGCTTTGTTCAAGGAAGTTTACCAAAAATCAAAGCTTCCCGCAAAAACCCATTGTTGCAAAACAACAATTTACAGCAAACACGAAGAGCACGAAACAAGGGTTTAAGATAAGTAAAACTTCTGGATTCTCAATTTCTATTACTGAAAACCAAACAAGAACACAGAACCAAGAACAAATCAAAGAAAATCTCTGTGCCAAATAGACACAAAGCCCAGGGAGCAACTTCCCTTCTTCAAGCTAAAAGCTAGAAGACCCAAAATATTCCCACAGTATCAAAAGCATCCCTTTCTTCCTACTGCCCTACCACTATATATAGCTACAATATGTTAATTCTAATTCCCTTTTGCCCCTCTAACCACCCATTCTAGAATATTCACAAATACTTAACCATTCCCTATCACCCATCAATAAAATAGTAACAAAAACCCAAGGCCATCTGTTAAATACAAAATTTACATTTCTCACAATTTTAGAGTACAAGCAGTCACCAAGATGCATGCAGAAAATACCCCTATTACAACCTTTAAGACTTAATTAGCACCACGAAATTTAAGCAGCCAGCCATATTGACCATAAAGTATTCATGAAATCACCTGCAGACATCTCACGTATCTCTTTGTATATCCTAAATCATTCACCAATGGCACTTCCAGAGCTTTTGCCAGTTGCCGAGCTGATGCAACAAACCTAAGAAGCATAGCTCATCAGTAATTGATAGAAGCAGACAGACATTTGATATTATTGTCCGAAAACATCAAATTTCCAGTCACTTGTGTTTTCCAACTGTGTATAAATAAATAAACATGAGACTAAAAAAAGCATGCCCTTCTATAGGCTCATAGCAATGGCATAAAAGAAAATAATAAAATAAGGCCCAGGGTCAGCAACAAAGCCTGCCCTGGGCTAGTGAATGATTCTTCTCATTTCATTCTGCATGTGACATGCATCCCCTGCATGACTTAAAATTACTCTACTTGCAACAATAAGATCCCCTGGCCCTCTGTATATCTAAACTGCACAGATTTGTAACAGAAACTATTTTTTCAGTGAAGAATAAGGAATTTTACTATCTCCCACCACTATTATACAGTCACAACTGGAGAAGATCAAACATACACAAAGAACCATCAGGGTCTAAACTTTCAATCAGAAAAAAAAGAAAAAGAAAACCATTTAGAATCAAATGACCGTTCAAGAGCTACTATTGTTGGGTAGGAAGATGTACTGATAAATAACTTACATATTACAATTGTTTTGCAACTCCGGTACAGATAGATTAGATGATGCATTCTGAGTAGCTCCCTGGTACTTTTGAGCTGCAGCACCAAGCTGACTGACCTGCAAAAATAAGAACAACACATAATATTTGCGATCTAGTACTTGAACTACCAAATGCATCACCATATACTACTTAATGTTCGTTCAGTGATGAACTGGATATTGAAAGGTCATTTACATTTCCTTAACATGCTATGATTTAATAACTATAAATGTAAAACCTTTAATAATCAAGTGAGCAGATATTGAGGACTACATTTATACAATCCAGTGAAAGCAAACTGACTCAATGAATCTGTTCCAGAATAGCGACATATAACATATATCCATTAATGTGCAGTATCACAATAATCGTCAATGTAATGGTGATTCACTGGGCATGAAAAATGGAGTCCACAAGAGATGGGATTACCTTATCCCAAAGCTGACATCACAATGAGATGTAATACAAACAAGTCAAAATAGCAAACTAAGTTAAGATGATAAATGATATGTTAGGAAACATCTTTCAACATATTTTGTTCAGAAATTTATGGTCACAAAAGAATTTTGTATGATTAAGCAAATTGGTTAATTGCACACCTGTGGTATTAACAATCTTCGAGGGATTAGCTCTTCATGGCGTCGAGCACAAAACTCCCAAGAGCATATCTGCCGAAAAAAACATGGAAGAGCAAGATAGAAAAAAATTTTGTCAATAATTCCTTAACAATGTAGAAATTATTAACTGAAAAGGCATCTTCACTGTGTACCTTCAAGTCAGGAGAGAAGACTATCCGCAGCTGACCATCACGAACGACACGAAGCTGATCAAAAACACTTTCCTGTATTGCTTTTGCATAGTCCAAGACAATTTGACCAGATGAGTTCTGATATTCACGGGGCATATCAACATAAAGAAGCTCTTCCAAGGTGCCACTTTCATATTTGATTTTGAAAAGCCTGGGGAGAACCTCAACAGTTGCCTCTGAAAAACAAAGAACCAGAATAAGATGCAGTGCATTAGAGGTGGAAAGTTTCTAACAACAGAAACACCAATTTATACTAGCACCACATGCTAGTCACGTCCATGAACTATAACAAGAAGCAGCAAAAGCAATAACAACATACCAAACCCCCGGCCTGGCTTACGATTACAAATTTCACAGTGCCATACATCCTGTAAAAGTTGCAAATAAAATGTTTGTTACAATTTACATCAATATAATTGACATTAAATGTAAAACAAGTAGCAGAATCATTTTTGTCTTCTAGCTACCAATAAAAACATTCAAATGAAGAAATAGAATGATAGCACAAACATGCAGATATCCTTGAAAAATGGACCTGTCTTCTCTAATTACATCTAACTCACCAACTTATAAGCAGCTAATTTAATTTAGAGATAAGTCGGGAATTGTTAAATGCTATTAAGGTTTTTCAAGCACCAGACCTGAGGGAAAACTCCAGTTGTTTGACGACCACTTCCATACATAGAAACGCACCACTTCTTTTTTGCATGGGGAGCAAAGTACTCAGCCACAAATTTTCTCCAAAAATCAATATTGTTGTCCTACACGACAATTATGATTACAATCCAAATAAAAGTCAAAACTTAGAAAAGATTCTAAAAATTCCAGAAAATCTTACTTCAGGCCTATGCTGTTGCTGATACATATAATGCGTGAGACGGCGAGCGCACATCCCAGGTTCATAATGTGGTTTGACAGGAGATCTCAGAGGTAAATTCTGCTGTGGAAATTGCTGTGGTAATTGAGGCCGCTGCTGTGGCATTGCTTTCATAAGCTGCTGTTGCTGTTGTTGTATCTGGAGCAGTCTATGCTGATGTAGAAGATTCATTTGCACAGCAGCAGCCTGAGAAGACTGCCTTGACATGTTAAGGAACTGCTGCTGCTGCTGTTGCTGCTGCTGCTGCTGCTGTTGCTGTTGCTGTTGCTGTTGCTGATGTAGAAACAATGACGGATCTGAATGTTGAGGTTCCAACTTTACTGGCGCTAAAGTTCTCATAGATGGCATCTGTTGCAGCTCCAATTTCACTGGACCGAGGTTTCTCAATGGCTGCTGTTGCTGTGCTCCATGTTGGTCATTTGTCACCTGAGGCTCCAACTTGACAGGACCAACGCCAGCTAATCCTCCTCGAATTGGCTGAAATTGATGTTGCTGCTGTACCTGCTGAGTATTATGAGGGGTGGAGAACTGTTGCATTGGTTGCTGACTATGCTGGAAACTTTGAGCTTCAAGTTGTTGGGACTGCTGTTGATCCGGCAACAATGTATTGGCAGAAGGGTTTGAAAATTGCTGTCCCTGAACTTGACCGCCAGGATTCACCATATTCGATGGTATATATGACGAAGAAGGAGCACTGAAACCCATTCCACTGCCAACCCCAGAAAGTGGATCTGTTTCAGCACCACCATCTATAGCTCCACGCTGGCTGCTCCCAGGACCAGACAGCCCTGGGTTTGCACCCCCATTTCCAAAAGACTGATTTAGGAAGGAGGATACATTGGACACATTTCCAAGCATATTCATATTATTAAACTGAGTACGTGGGGACACTAGTGAAGAAAATGTAGGTTGAGAAGGAAGAGGACCCCCTTGAGCTCCCAGCATCCCTGAATTTGACCTCAAAAGCGAAGGAGAAACAGACTGGGCACCACCAATTGGCGTAGGCGGCCCCGAGGGTACCATTTTATCAAGAATCACAATCAACAAAGACTCTTTTAAGTGATATAACTATGAACTATCTATAACAACATGAATTGACCTACTATTACATAAATTACAATGAAGCACACATATTGGACCTACTTAGTATTCCAACTACACATCTAAGGCAGTAGACTTCAAAGTCCATGTTGTGCACCAGCTGAAATGAGCGAGTTTTGTGCCTGAGCAGATAGTTTTGAGTTTTACCAAACACGAGCTGCAGAATAAAGTAAACAAAACCAGAAGAACAAGCCTTGACTCTGAACATTCTAGACATGCCCTATCTTCACACAACCAGCAATCTTCCAATGGCTCTCGCATGAATATCTGCATATAATACAAGCATTTAGATCCATTTCAGCAACAATAATTCCACTTCAAACTAAAAATCACTAAAAAATCAGACCTTCACTCCCCAAATACAGGAAAATTTGCAGTATATCAGCACTGTTGAGTAAAATCCACATTGAAATCAACATAAATTAACTTGAACAAACACATATTATCAAAACTTCTCAAACCCAAAAATTGGCTCAAAAATAGATTAAAATCCGTTGAGAACAACATTTCAGTATAACTATAACCCCAAATTCAAATAACAAAAATCATGATAAAAAGGTTCAAAATGCTGGAAAATTGAAACTTTAAGCAATGAAATCACAGTTACCAACAAAAATGCAAAAAAGATCCTACAAATCACCGCGAAAACACCTCGATCGAAGTTAACTCACTGAATCAAAAGATCCAATGCTAAAAGCCAATAAGTTTTCGAAGAAATAAAAGAAAAAGAGAAGAAAGAAGGCTAACTTCTGAGCTGAACAAGAAAACAACTAATAAAAAACAACTTACCAGCAGTAGAAATTAACGGTAGTGAGAGGGACAACAGTGAGCTAGAGAGATTTCTCCAATCGAGCATATACCACAATCCCAAAAATTCTCTATAACTCTATAGTAATCAAAAACCAAAATTAAAAAAAATAATAATAACAAAAAAGACACCCTTTTATTGAATAGAGAAGAAGAAGAAGTCTATTAAAGTCCAAAAGGACTCTTAACTCTAGGGTTTTTGTTGCTGAGTTCGTCAAAAATCTACCTTGTTTTTTAAAGTTAGCTTTTTTTTTTTTTATTTGGGTTTGTTCTCTCTCTATCAGTATATGAGTTGTTTGCCTTTGCCCTGTTCTCTGCTGCATCCAGAGAGAGAAAGAGAAGAGAGAATGTGTCCTTGCGGACGTCAAAATTGTATTCGATTGGATTGAATTTTCTTCTTCTTTCATTCTCTTTTCTTTTTTCTTTTTTTATTTATTTTCTCTCTCCAAAGAAAATGAAGTCAAATGTTATTCTTTCTTACTCTTCTCTTGTTCTCTATGTTATGAATGTTGATGTAAATAAACATGTACATGCATGGTTGATGGATGTAATGCCATCCCTACATGATAGATGCTGATATGTTTAGAATTGCGTTTGAAAAAAAAACGTTTTAAAAAAAATTATATTTTTAATTTTGAAAACTATTTTTAATAAAATATAGTAAATAAATATTTTTTTCAATAACAGCAATTTTAAATACCTCTTATAGACTGTGTTGCTGATTTTTTTTTTCAAATTTAACAGGTTAAATTATCGGGTATTTGATATTATTGGTAATTGATTTATTAAATTTTGTATAAACTATTTTTTCAAATTTGTTTCTAAAAAAGTATTTATTTATTTATTTTTTAAAAATTATTTATTTATCTATAAAAATAATTTTTAAAATTCAAAAAAATTTAAAAAGTTTTTTTCCATGGTAATAAATGTTAAGATGCAAAAAAAAAAAAATTATATATTTCTAAAATATAATAAAATAATGTAAACTAAAAACTCTCAGATAGTAAATTGAGACAAAAAAAAAAAAACGTGAACCAATGCAAATTCAGAAAATATCTTATGCCAAGTTTAATTTATAAAACTAATGATCGAACCGTATAATGTAAGCTTTTTTTTTTTTTTAAGGGAGCCCTATAATATAAGCTTAATACATATGTCAGTACCAACTTCTGCAAAAAAACATTTTCTTTTACCTATCTCAACTTATTAAATATACAAATGCACCCCTGAACTAAGCATAAATGGCATATTTGAACCTTTTTTTTACATCTAGCTCGCAAGTGAATAATAATAATAATAATAATAAGGGCGTGAATTCAATAAAATTTAGAAAAAATTATTATTTACCTAATTTTGATATATTATATATTTAAAAATTATATTATTTGGTTACTTTATTTTATTTCCATTAAATTATTTACTATTTTTGTTAAATTGTAAAGTATGTAATATTAATTATAAATAATATTATATTTTATTTAGAAAGTATTAGTATAATATATCAAAAATTTTAGAATAAATATTTATCAACTCAAATCAAATTGCTTATTCTTTTTTCATTTTTCATTTTTTATCCAATTAATTTGATTTTCTTCTTTCTTACCCTCTTCCTCACTTTTTTTTTTTGTATTTTAAAATTTTTGTTCATGCTTCCTTTTTTTTTTTTTCCTTTTTTAGCAACACAAAGATAACAATGTAAAAATAAATAGGTAAATTTACATCATTAATCAACTTTTAACTTTTTTTTTTCAAAAATATCTATACTTTTTTTTTATTTTATAAATTTTACTTTCTTTTTTTTTTTCCTCTTTTTTCCTTTCTTCTCTTTTCTTTTGCAGCGGCGGGATAAGCTCTTCAAAGATAAAGCTACTCACCTACAAATGGCTTCTCCTCCCCATGATCTCCAGCGACCACCTCCCTTCTCTATCATGCACCCTTGTTGTGCTTAGCCACCTCTTCTCTTGTTTCCTCAGGAAGACGCTCATGATGTTCGACACAAGTGTTTAAAGCTTTTTAGATTTCAGTTTTTTTGCGGTTATATCTGTTTTTTTTTTTTTTTTTTTGAATGATTGGTTTGCTTTGTGAAAAAGAATCTTATTTTGGTTTTTGTATATTGGATTCGATTTCTATTTGAGATTTGGGTTGCAGAAGTAAGACGTTGATCGTCTAAGGTTAACTGAACAAAGATGATAAACAAAATTTTCCATTTTGAACTTGAAAGCCATCAATGATTCCTGGAACTTAAAAAAATATATTCTTGACTTGCTTTAAGGTCATTTATTATTCTTTTTCCATTAGGTGAAAATATGGACAATTCAATTAAAATATTTATAAGGTATATTCAATATATTTTTAAAATATTTTCAAGTTATAATCAATGTATTCTTAAGATATATTTAAAATATTTCTTAGATATACCAAAATATACCAGAGATATAATAAATTTAATTACAATAAATTTTAAAAATTATATATATTAAAAATAGATTGATTCTTATTTACATTTCAATATTTAACCAAATATATACTATTAGAATTCTATTATCATTTCTTAATAAATAAAATGAACTAAATATACTTAAATCAATTATTCACGTTCCCTTTCATTTTCTTTATCACATTTAAATCAACAGATGGTAAGATGAATTAAGGATGGATTTTGTCGAATGAATGAGTTTTAATCAAGGGATTGAAACTAATGAATTTTGGCAAATAAAATGAATAAATAGGTTTTTATTTTCTGGTGGAAAAATATAGTTTGTGAAGCAACATATAAATGGATTTTAAAAATATATTACAAAATCAAAAAATTAACTATATAGTAAGACAAAGAAAAAATGAAAATGGGTTTATTTCCAAATGTTAAAGGGCGTATAATGTTATAACCTAAATTTATGAGTAGAAAGTGTTATGTTAATTTAAATAAAAAGATGATATCAAATTGGACCAATTCCAACCTTAAACTATCTACAAGAAAGCTAAGGATTATTCTGCAACTCGTTTTAATATCACGATTTTAGAAATGTAAAAAGAAAAAGTTATCCATATTAGAGAGCTAAGGGTTATTTTGTAATTGTTATAATACAATATGATCCATAAATATATGAAAAAAAAAAATTAAATCATATCCAACCAGTTGTAAATGTATGTTTCCGTCATTTAACCATTTATAACAATTTTTAGTTCATTTAACTATCTGAACTCATTTTTTGATTTATTTTGCTCTCTGTTTAATTCGTAAAATGTGCATAAAATGGTCCTTCAATGTTGACATGACAATAAAAAATAATTAACTTTGTTAATTGTGTCATGTTAATAATAAAAGGTCATATATTAGGTTGCAGCAAAATAAATAAAAAATCATTATATGAGATTAAATGACAAAAATAAATATTTTCTAAGAATGATTGTTTTGTATTTCTTCAAATATGAAAAACAGAACAATAAGAATGGTATAGAGTAGGATAATATGGTGTCAGCAAGTACACACAATAAAAGGAGCTACTCAATCTATCTAAAAATTATTTATTAATATAGATGTATATTGTATTCACATCAATCAATTATAATAAAATAAATATATATAAATAAATAATTAAATTAGTTTATAGATAATATTGTATACTTGATCTATCTAAAAATTTTTTTTGATTTCACTAAATACATTTTTAGAAAGAAGTAAAAAATTTTAGTTATAGTTAAATTATGAACAAAATTAATTTCAAACTATAAAATAGACGAAGATATATATTTTTTACATCAAAATAGTCTCGTTATCTAATGATTTTTTTTATTTAATTCAAGATTTGTAATTTTATATAATACAATTATCTTTTTAATTTTTTTATCCTAGAGTGATAAACTTTTATTTTAAAAATTTTTATTATCACTGTTTATTGTATATATAGTCTCTCTTAGAAATTTACCAATTTTATCAAAATAAAAAAACATATATACTCAACCTCTTATTCTATTTTTGTAATTATCATGATGCTTATGAGGTTTAAACATGTAAATATAAATAAATTTATATACTTCTGAGTTGAATATATAAAATTAATATTATAAACAGTAGGAAAGTTATATTTATTTAAAGGTGGATAATTGTCCTCTTTAATTTTTTTTAAATATATATAATAGTATGTAAATTTATATTATTTTTAATATTTATCACTTATATAAATTATTGAAAGTCTATTTTTATACTTCTGAATTTAAATTTCTAACTTTTTACTTATTTTTATTTAGATTTATAGCTATTTGTTTTCATAATTTAGGAGCTAGCTCTGCCACATATTAAAAAGTACAGTGATTAAACACTATAGTTTTTTTCTTTTAATAAAATTGGAAAATTAAAGACAGTTTTATGTTGGTTAGAGGGTCTCAATCGAGGGCGTTGAAGGGTCATAAGCCCACTTAACCATTTTATATCTATGTTTAGCCTGTGGACAACAAACTCTTCTGTGTAGTTGCGCATACCGTAATTGTCGTTTCTTGCAAATGTTACTTTGTTTTTCGTCCTCATTTACTCTCCAACTTAACTTGAATTTGGAGCATCATATATATATATTTTTAAAAAATTACTATTTATCTTTATATAATTTGACATAATACAATAATATTTTTTAAAATTTGAAAAATATATAATTTATCTCTCATAATTTGGCATAATATATTAATATCTCATGAAATTTGAAAATTATATTATTTATTGAAATTTTGACATATTGCACTAGTAACATTTGTAAGTTTGATTTACTGAACTAATATCCTGCTGTGCAAAAAAAAAATATTATTTTTACTAATATATTATATTCTTTTTCAAATTTCAGGAGTAATAGTGTATTGATGAACCTTTTAGAAAAATTAATTAATTTAATATATTATTGATTATCTAATCTAATGGTCAGAATTAAAAACAAATAATATAAATGTTGCAAATATTAAAATTTATTAATAAACCTAATGTATTGTAGAATATTAATACAATATATCAAATTTCATTGAATAAATAATAATTTTTTCTAAAAATTAAAATTTCAATAACTCAAATATTATTAATATTTATTACATATTCAAGTAAATCTTTTATTAAAATATCATTTATATTCAAAAATAATAAATTAATGTCATAAATATTGAATAGAAATCATTTCCAATGATTATGAATGAATAACCTACATATTCCCCATATGCGATCTCTTTCCCTCAAATTACAGAGGTGCCCCCACGGGTTGACAATAATAACTCGTACTCGTACTCATACTCATACTCATACTCATATTTTTAATCCATTCATATCCATCATTTTAAATTAGGGTATGAGTTTTAAATGGATAGTTTAAATATAAATGAGTTCAATCTATTTATGAGTCTTAAATGAATAATTTAATAGAGTTTTTGTGGTGCACCCGGTGTAAATTACACTTGATACTTTAGGATCATTGGATCATCAACTTTTAATTTCAACCATTCATTATCAACGGATGAGATTAAAAGTTTATAATCCAATAATTTTAAGGCACCCGGTATAAATTACACCGACTGCACCATAAAATTACTCTTAATTTAAATATAAATGAGTTATAAATGAGTTTAATCTATTTTGACCTACAGATATATGGGTGGATTAGAGTTTGATATGAGTACCCATTTAAAACTATATATAAATTAAAAAAACTTTTTTTCTCCAAATTTTTATTAAATTTCTTATAAGGTTTTGCGAAAAACTATTTAACATAAAAATTTTCAATGATTTTTTTTTCTAAATTTTTTATTAATAAAAAATAAATTATGTGATTTGGTAGTTAATATATATTTATTATCGTTTTTGCTAAAAAACTTATTATTTTTACTATTAAAAAACTAATTTTTGAAACTTTCAATAGAAATTTTTTTAAAAGAATTAATAATTATACGTTTAAACCATCACATTCATCTATTTGAGGCATCAATTAAAGCATACAAATTGAAATCAAATAAGTCAAGATGACTGAAAATTCAACAATTTATGTATGAAACAACACCAATATGATTAGACTCTAATTACGGACTCAAAGAAAATAAAAAATTAGTATACAGATTTGTGATACTAAATTATTGAATGAAACTAATAAAACGGGCAAAATTGTAAATTAATGACTTTTGGTCCAATGAGCAAGCTATGAGACGAGCACATTGGGACTTAAGACATGTTAAAACATGTAAGCAAAATTTTAAGTCAAAATTCTTACGTTTAAAATCTCAAATTAATGAAATAAAATTCAGGTCCTAGTTAAGTTTTAAATATATTATATTTATATATTAAATTATTAAATGGATAAGTTATGGTGAGTTAGGATTAAATATGTATGAGTACTTATATAATAAGTAAATGGATTAATGGGTGGCAAGCAACCCAATCCATTTGTACCCAACTCATACCCACCCATTTGTCACCCCACACCAAATACTTAAAAGAAGTATATTTATATGGAAATGATATTGTCGTGATCGTTTGCTATCAAAACTATATAATAGATTAATTTTATTTATAGTCACTGAATTTTGCTCTTATTATATAAAAATTACAAATTTTTTTGTCCCAAAAAAGTCACTCAATTATATTTTCATTTACTAAAATTACTTTTAGTCAATTTTTTGATTTAAGTAGCCGAAAAGCTGACATGACAGTTAACTTGTTATTGGAAGTCTAATATAGCAACTGACATGTCATCAAAAATCTGATATAGCAGTTAAAGTGTCACCGAAAATTAGTTTGAAGTGGCTTTAGTAAAAAAAAAATAGTTCAATGATTTTTTCTAGAACAAAAAAATTTTATATTTTTACTGCAATAAGAGCAAAATTGAACAACTTATGCTCTAAACCAAGTTGCCACAGTTAGCCCTTGGCTCAAGAAAATTTAGTAACCTCCATTCGAATAGTGGAAGAAGATAATGTAGCACACTCCCATATAGCATGCTAACTCATCATACAAGTGAGTACTATTGCATACATCTTATCATATTCTATCGAATTTTTTTTTAATATTTACTAGTTAAACATATTGCATTCACGGACATATGTTTAATCATAATAACTTATATTCATTTAAATAAATATCATGTATCTGAATTTACATAATAAACCATAATCATAAAGTCTGTAAACCAAGGGCTAAACACACCCAAATAAAACAACCATGTAAGTTCATATTGCAACATTCCTTATTAAAACAAATGTCCAATATCCCAAAATGTATGAATAAAGTAAGATACATAAAATATGAGCTGACTCTGAATATTCTGACTGGCTCGGCTTCTCTATGTCAACTCTTTTTATGGCTTCGGACCTACGTGCATGGAACCCATACGCTAAGCTATCCAAGTTTAGTGGTACATATAATCATATAAATTTTATCATACATAATATGCAATTCATATCACATAATAACATTATAATATAACATTTCCATATTAACATTCATATCAATCACGCCATATTATCATGCCAAATCATTTCATTACACCAATATATTAGTATACTGGTAAACAGAAGCCGTTTCCTATAATCATATTCATTGCAAAACAATTTCTTGTTTTCCGGTTATATAATTAATTTGTCCAATTATTCTATACTAAACTACCTGATACAGATCATAAATAGGGGCGCTTTCAGAGCTGAAACCATCTTACTCACCTAACCATGACTATCTGAATTTGTATTTGAGTCAAGTGTACTCTCAGAGCTAAAGCTAGCTTGACTAAAAAATAAGTAATTGTTAGTATAATAGGTCAAGGCCGCTTTCAGAGCTGTAGCCACCTTGCCCATAAATAAACGCATGAAAAATCCTACAGTATTGTAACTACTCTTAATAACATGTCATCTATCCTATAGTTAGTTATAGTACAAGTAAGGGTATTTAAGACTTTTTTCTTTATATTCACATGAGCCATATTCTATGGTTAAGATAGTATTTTCTGTGATGTTGCATAGCAACTTAAATATTGTAACATATTATCCTTTATATCATCATTTCCATATTATATCACATAGTACATAATGTCATTAACATCATATTCAAATTTCTCAACATCACATCTTGATACTTAAGGTATGTGTATATATATATATATACCATGTCTAATATCATACATTAACATATGAGTATGTCATATATATACATTGGCATGTTATAACGTGTTGTTGCGGCCGTAGTACCGCTGGCCTTGCCCATTGCGGGCCTGTGTAGGCCTGGGGTGGTGTGAGTCCCGATTGGGACTCCCCTTTTCCAACCAAGAGAGACCCAATACCAGTACACAAAAATTTAGTTTTCACATACTAGCCCAACACCAGTATACAAAAATTCAGTTTTCATATGCTAACTCCAATTCTCTTGATTTCAAAGCACAACACAATTTTCCAGAACACTATGGATCATATAAAAAGTCCATATTGTCATTTTAAACATGTTATAATTCATTTAACTCATTAAATACCAATTTAAACATGAAATTCATAAATAATCCTTGTTTTTAATCCATACCATCATTTTCAAAACATTCAAATCAAGATTTGTTAACCTTAGGGTTTGAACTTGACAATCAAATTAAATGTTACTAACATCTTTATTTAGTGTTTGTTTTGATAGTGTTTAAAGTTTCAGCACATTTCATTGTGAATTTCCTATTGAACAAGTCAAGAATTTCCTAGAGATACATAACTCCCGATCGAGACTGGAATACAAACTAGAAAATCCATGTCTAAACTGGGAAATATTGCCTTTTGATCTTTTAAAGTTCCAAAAGCAAAAACAGATTAGGACAGGCCTAGTCCCGACTTGAAAAGCCAATTTCCAGACTGAGAAATGTGATGGTCCAATTGAAAAATTCAAATAGACATGGTCATTAAAGAATAGACTCCACCAAAGTGTGTCATATCATCTGAAAGTCAAAATGATCAAGTCAAAGATGACCAAAGTCTCGACCGGGAAAGGATATTCCGATTGGCAAAATCATATAAGGACTAGCTGTTTGAGCTCTTAGTTAGCCAGAAGATGCCACGTGTCAAAATAGGTATTTTTCCAACCGAAAAACCCATGTTCCCAACTGGAAAACGCTCTCTACAGGCTGCATTAAATGCACTTGTAAGAGAACGTTAAAAAGAGTAATGACACCTATTTATAACGGCTAATTGGTGGATAATCAATATAAATACCCTATCAAAAGGCCATTTAAGAGATCTAACAACTTTACAAGTGTCAAACTCTTGCAAATTTATTTCTCAACCTCTTTCATTAATTATTTTATAAAAGTTTAAGTGTTAGCCTTAAACACTTGGGATTGTCTTGTAAATGGGGTTTGTGTGAGCCATTAAAATACAAAGAAAATTTGGGTCGAGTGTTAGCCTTGATTGAAAATACCTAGTTGGGAATGAGCTAGTTAAAACTCCATTGTAATCTAAAGATTAGATTAGTGAATACCCAATTACAATTGGGGAGAAGAGTAAGGTTAGTTAACACTCGAATCTTTATAAAAATTAGTGTGTCCATCTCTTTTAACCTTTATCTTCCTTGTGTGTGCAAGAATTTTTAATTTTCCACTAATTCATCTCCCCCTTTTTGATGATTGTTTGGGCAACAAGTGGTATCAGAACAAGGTTTAGAAATCAAGTTCTACTAGTTTTAGCAAAGATCTACAATGACCCAAGAAAGATTCCAAAACCTCAAACCTTACTTTGATGGGTCAAACTATGTCAATTGGAAGTTTAGAATTGAGGCATACTTGGATAGTCAAGGAATTGATGTGTGTGATAGTGTTCACAAGGAATAGACACCACTAATAAGGAAGAATGCTAAAGGAGAAGATGAAGCTTTTCTAAGAGATGAGTGGACCGAACCACACAAAAAGGCAAATGGCAAGAACAAGAAAGCTTTGGCCATTCTTGCAAGCTCTCTTTCTTTTGAAGAGTGTGAGAGAGTTCAACATTGTGTAACCGCATGAACAAATATGAACTCTTCAAGATGAAACCCAACGAGACCATCATTGACATGAAAAACCGCCTACTCTCCATCATCAACAACATGAATAAATATGAAAGAAATACAAGCCTTGAAGATATAAATAAAAAAATCTTGAGAAGTCTTTAAATGAAGGACTATGGTTCAAAGGTGATGGGTATAGAAGAAGCCAATGGGGATTTGAGCATCATTCTTACCAATATGCTCATTGGCAAGTTTCTAACATATGAGATGGCTCTTGCTAAGGAAAAGGAGCTTGAAGGAGAAAGGGAGAAGAAGAAGCCCTTTGCACTCAAGGCAAGCTCCACCTCCTCAAAAATTCAAGACTTAGATCTCATTAGTGATGATGGGGTAAGTGACGAAGAGGATGAGGAGATAGCCATGCTATCTTAAAGAGTAAAGAGAATGATAGTCAGCAAGTATGAGACTATCGAAAACTATAAGCAAAGGGTTTCAAAGTTCAAAGGCTCCTCATCCAACTTTAATAAGAAGAAGGAGGAGATGAAGTGCTATGAATATGGAAAGAAAGGTCATATCAAATATAAATGTCCAAGGCTCAAGAAATACAAGGGCAAGTCTCATAAGGATAGAGGAGACAAAGGCCATAAAGCTACATGAGATGATCCTACATCAAGTATGATGAAGGGAGAGCTAAGAAGATGTAGCCAACTTGTGCTTCATGGCTTTATCAATTAAAATATAAATCAACTCCACCTAGTCCTTTAAAGTGTTTCCCCCCAAAGAATATTCAAGGGTCTACATCAAACTTATCCATTCATAAATAGGTTTTTACCCAATTCGGGTAAATCACATCAATCAACCACAAACTTATTAAAAAAAAAGGAAAAAAATAAAATCTTACCCAAAGAAAGAAGAAAATATAGTTGATTTGGTGGAAGACCCGAGTTCCCTCAAATTACACATTTTCTCTCTCCAGCTTCATCTTTTTTTCTCAGTGAATCTCCCAAATTTATGCTTGCATCTTGCTCTTGATTAGTAAATATTGTGTTTTAGGAACTTAAAACTCATCAAAATCATGGGAGAAGTGAGTTCTCATAAGATTTAGGGCATTTCTAGGGTTTTGGAGCATTTTGAATCAAGTTTAAATGAAATAAACGAATCTTAGACTATTTATAGCAGTCTCATTCACAGCCATGTTCACGGTCATGACACTTTTTGCCTTGGTCACCAATTATTCTGCCCAAAAAAAGGCCCAAAACAAAGCCTTCACGATCATGAGTAATTTTTTTTTATGGTCATGACAGTTTTTAGCATGATGGTGATGCTGGTGATGAAAGGGCATAACTCGTTCTTATGATTGAATTTTATCGAAATTTCACTTTTAAACACTTTCTAAACATATATAGAAATCATCCACGGTTATTGGACACAAATACAAATAAGTTATCACAGCTCAAATCATCCTCCAAAATGGGTCACAACCAATCACACAACTCAAGTTTTACACATATATTGTATCCAATTTAACATATTTGTCATTTTCTTATTTATAACCATATTTATACATATTTAAATTCTTTAATTAACATTTCTAACATTCGATTATATCATTTCATGCTTCATATTATATAATATCCTATTACTTAATAATTAAGCATGCTCAACAACATTAACTGTGCACACAATTCACATTTTAAAATACATATGTCATTTATTCATATATTATGACTAAGTCTTATTTGTGTACATTACAAATTTTCTTATTGTATTGAAACGATCTCACT
Source organism: Balakata baccata (assembly GCA_949630135.1). Classification (NCBI taxonomy): domain Eukaryota; kingdom Viridiplantae; phylum Streptophyta; class Magnoliopsida; order Malpighiales; family Euphorbiaceae; genus Balakata; species Balakata baccata. The sequence continues at coordinate 7,752 of CATIWF010039166.1, read as the reverse complement.
TTGGACCTGATAGATCCGTGGTCCATTGCTCTCCGAATTGTTGTTCTAGCTCCAACCGTAGTTCCCTTGCACTGGTAGCATATATCAGTGACTGCAATTTCCTTTGAAATTGAATTCAATAGCCAGGAGGTCACCATGAAGTCAATTCATTTCCATTTGTCATATTCATCATCCTCCTCATTTGGTTCTTCCATTTTACCATTAATAAAACCAATTTTATTCTTGGCTCCTAGTGCAATTCGAATCGATCTACTCCAGGTCAATAAATTTGAATCCGTGAGTGGAGCTGAGACGAGTGTCATACCTAGATTGTATGATCCATGTAGCCGCAGAGGATCTTCAAATCCCAGCGATCGAGTGACTTCGCTTTCATTTCTTTATGTATTATCCATAATTTTGAATTATCAATCTAAAGATCCGGACTGTAAGAGAATGAATTACTTATCTCAATAATCAGGCGAAGTAAGCAAAAACCTGCTTTGATACCATGAACAACTTATGCTTTGAACCAAGTTGCCACAGCTAGCTCTTGGCTCAAGAAAATTTGGTAACTGTCATTTCTACGGTCGAAGAAGATAATCTTCTCATTAATGAAAAAAGGATTCAGTACAAGCTAAAACTAGGCTACAACTGTATTTGTATACAAAAAATAAAGAATAGCGAAGTAACTATCGGCCAAAATAAATAACACACTCTGCTTCTCTAATATATTGGTTATTGACACATCAACAATCTTGATATTTCAACTTGATGGATCACCAGCTCAGCTACTCAATATATGATTTGAATATGAAAGCAAAAGAGAGCTGATGGTGGAGGATTGCCATACTCCATATTGCTATATCAGTTTTAAAAAATTCAGTTGCTATAGATAAAATTAACGCATGGTTATATTTCATTATCTATAATTTTTGTATGATTTTAGAAAAGGGAAAGGTAATATGAAGGCCTTGAAATAAAAAATATCATGCTCGGACAATTTGGCGTTGTGAACATCTTCAACCACAAATATAAGGTCGGCCACTAATTTAAAATAAAAAAGAAATGATGGAAATAACAGAAAAGCCGTTGATTGAGTCGGGGAAAAAAATTCCAAGCATGTGTCCACTAGTTATAGGTTTTGAGTCAAAACTAATACTTCATCTGTTCTATTTAAACTATTATTTAAAAAAAATCAAAAAATTTATTTATAAGTGACTATTATATAATTAAGGGGGTTTAAATTTTTTTCTAATTTTATCTTTAATATTATGTAGAATTTAAAATTTATTTATGGCTAGCTTAGACTAAACACTTTAATTTTAAGTCTTTCAATGGAAAGATAATTTATTCTTATAAATACTCCATTTTTCTTTTAAATTTAAGATTAACTAATAATTTTTTAATTCTAATAAAATCACCGAAAATTACAGTCAAAATAAAACGAAAGAAGTAAACATCATAGAACATTAGAGGAGAAGGAGTCTATTAGGGTTGCCAGCCAAATTTGAGTACTTATTCTTTTAGAAATACTATTAAGAATCCTATTTACTAAGTCAATAGTTTATTTCTCTTTTTACCAAATAATTGGAGATTTTGAATAGAAAATTACTTTGAAATATTATCGCTTTCCCCTTTTTTTTTTTTTGAATTTTTCAACCTTTATTGACAATATTTTTTTGGTTTACTAAGAGACATAGCATACCGCACAATAGAAAATAGTTAGGTGATATTGATTGGGTAATTTGCATAAAAAACTAAAAACTTTCACTTTTGTAATAAAATAATTATACTTTTTAACAACTAAATATACATACGTACAATTTCATGTCAAATGTAGTATTGAGAAGAATTTAATTTGATTTAACAGTAATGTAACACTCCGAACCTATTTTTTTATCTAGTTATATAGACAGTTACTATATTGAAACTACATATACATTGATATAGTTATATCTTTATAGATCTAGCTTGCATACAACTAGTTTTTAGTAGATATATTTAAATTTATATAAATTTGAAGCCATTTGATATCTAATTCTGCATAAATCTATATAATTTTTTAGTTACTGTTATACTATTTTAAAAAAATTGTCATTTTAATTTTAAAAAATAAATAATACATATACATATTAATACATGTCAGTAGTGCCAAATTAAAAAAAATATTTGGAATATCATGTTATTACATTTGATATAAAATTAATTTAAATTCCTTCTGATACTACATTTAATATAAAATTGAAAGTACGCATATTTAAAAATTAAAAAATAAAAAATATAATTATTTTGATAGAAAAATAAAAATTTAAAATTTTTTTTAATGAAATTTGCCCATATTGGTAACATAATTTATTAAATACTTAAATCTAAATGCAAATTGGAAAATTAAGGTTGTTTTGTTGTTCTCTTCCAGCCTGCCATAATTACAATTTATTTTGTGAACTAAAAGCTGTGGGCCAAATTTGTGAAACTGAACCGTCACAAATTCCCAACTGCAATGGGGAATGTTTCGCTGAAATACCCCTATTAATTTTTGTCCTCATTTTTTTTATTAATTATTAAATAGCCAAAATCAGATTTAACATTTTACTATTTGCCCTCTTTTGGTGTTTCTTTGGCCTCAGTTCTTTTGTGTTTCCGTTGGTTTGATTTTTGTGAAATTAGCAACTCAATGCTATTTTTTTTTGTTTAAAAAATAAAAATAACAGGTGTTGAATTCATGAGAATATAGATGTAGAGATTTCTAATTTAAATTTTAAATATATAATTATATTAAAAGAGTACTAATATTATTAGTTTTGTTATAAATTAGTTGAGAATATATGTAGTTTAAAATAAATTAAAAGAAAAAAAAAAAGTGTATATGCGTTGATTTGATTGGCGAGTCAAAAAGGCAATTGCCTTAAACAAATATTCGCATGCCAATGCCGTCGACGTGCAGAAGGGAGAGGACATTAACGAGAATGATGGAAAGGATAAAATGGTCATTAAAATTCCTTACTTTGACCTGACTAACCGCAGATTTTTTTTTTCTTTGAAGAAATGTAACCACACAGTTTTATATATCTGCTCCTATAACATATTGACATGATTTATCAATTTGTTTTCTTATATTTACTTTTATATTTTTTCCTATAATTAAATATATAGTTTTTGTATTTTCAATATTTAAATACATTCAATTGCTATTTTTCAATACTAAATATTTCTATATTCACATACATCATTGTTTTACTGGCTAATTAATGCATACAATAAATGGCTTGACAAAAAAAAAACTATATAAATATTTTAATTTTTCAAGAAAATTATATGGATATAAAAAATTTTATATTTTTTAATTTTTAAAATTAATGTGTTCTTAATTTTTAAATTTCATACGTCTTAATATGTTAATATTATCTCAATAATATGTCATTTAAAACTTAAAAATATTTAAAAAGTCAAAAAATAAAGTAAGTGTAAGGACTTTTAATAATTAAAATATCAAAATGATTATTTTTAGTAATAATTATATGAATATGCGTACAGTGGAGGTTAATTACAAAAAAAAAAAAAAAACAAGTGTGGCTTTCGTCATGCCATGCATGTGACTATGTAAGTATGGAATATGGTATGTGAGATGAATGATGAGAGAGATCTTCTGCATACATGGATGTGGTATGATAGATCGGTGTTGATAATCTAGTGGGTCAGGAGTATTTAAATATACAGAGAGTCCAATCAAGAAAAGTTTCATTCTAACAATTTCCTCTTTACTTATTTTCTTCTCTAGATTCTCTTTTATCAAATATAAAGCCACTATTTAGTAACACAAAATTATATTATAATTTACTTTAATTATAAAAATAATTTAGTTTAATTAATAATATCTGTTTGATAAAATAGTTTATTTAGAAAAAAATAGATTATAATATTCTAAAAAAAATTTATTGTAATATTTAAAAGTAAGCTAGCAGATTATGATTTTTCTTTTCCTTTATACTTTTATTCTTTTTTAGCGAATGACATGTTATAATATATAATTATTAAATTATATAAAATATATTTTTTTAATGAATATATAATATAATTATTTAATTTATACGTATATATAATAATGAAATGTTAAATGATAAATGTGTATATATTTGATATATTTAATATAATTTTTATGATATATAATATACATAAACATTTTATAATTTGTTTGTAATGTATATTTATATAACGTTTTGATTAATATAAACATATATTTTTATATCATTTTATATTTTCAGCTAATTTTATCAAATACTTTTGATTAAATTAGATAGATTATCATTTTAAAACTAGATTATCAGCTAATAATTATATAAGTTAATTTTACTAAACGGAGTCAAAAGAGTGAAACTGGTTAAATGCCTCTTTATTAATTTTTTATTTTTACTTTTTTTTTCCCATATCTATTATTCTCTTTTTTATTTTTTTAAATAATTTTATTAATAAAGAATTAAATTAAAGAGTGAAATTAATAATATTTTTATAATGTATACAATTTTGAAGATAAGTAAAAAATTGAGAATGAAATAAAAAGTATCATTCAAGATACTTTTAGTAAGTTATTAAGGAAAGAAAAAGCATGCAAGTATAACGAATGTTATATACTTTCTTTTTTAATTTTATTTAGTATGGTAATATGTTCAACTAATATAGAACGTGCTGAGGCTAAAATACAATAAAATATTCTTTAAAAATTTTAAAATAATTAAATATCCAATTTTGAAATCGAAATATCTAATTAAATTGAAATAATATTTTACTAATCCATCCATATTCTCTTTTTTTAGTAATTTTATAATTTTAACACAATTTTATAAATAATCCTTACAGACTGAACCTTAAGTGGTTTAAAATGATAATGGAAAATATCTCTTATTTTTTCGTTTCTTAGATCTGATTCATCCATTTTTTTATCATAAAAAAATATAATATGATCGATTAATTTATCATATCCCATTCGAATTGACCTTTATCATAATATTGACCCTTAATCTAAATCTGTAATCGGATTGACCCTTAAATGGTTCGTTTACAACCTTAGGTCTTTTTTACTATAGTCTTATCTACCATTCTAAATTGCATTTTCTCTAATAATAAGAGAAATTTTCGTTTCAATAAAAAAATATATATAAATTTTTAGAGGGTATTAGTTAGTTTCTTCATTTCTTATGATATATAATTTTATTTTTTTCATCTAAATCTTATAGCATTAAAAATAAGATATAGATCATTCAAATAATATAATAAGGAAGATAATAGAAAAAAGTATTTAGTATTTCTCAAATTTTTATTAATGAGTTGGACACTGTTTTTTAAAAAGATAGAATTATGTAAACTATACTAAAATATCAAAACTAAATTATCTTAAAAATTCATAATAATCAACTTCAAAGATTCGAAAAATAAGCTGATATCATATATAAAATAAACAAAAAAAAATTATTTACTATCAGACGATGAAACTCAATTAAATGCCATATTGGTCAGGTGTTAATAAAATCAAATATTAACTTTAACGTACACATGCATATATTAATTATATTCTTTTAAATATATACACCCAATACCTATAACTATATAAATGAGGTAATATAAATTCTTTTCTACTTTAATTAAAAATTCTGAATTAAAATTTTGAATATACAACTATATTAAAATTTATAAAAAAATATTTTATTATCCTTAAAATCCTATCCAACATTAGCACCGCATGAAAATTCAAAATAAAAGGTTGAGTATTAATATCATTTTAGTAATAAATTGAAATGGTTTTGTCCTTTCTTTTTTGACGTCGATGGTCTACTACTAACTTCTTAGTTACTTTTTTTTTTTGGGTTTAATGTTTCCTGATTACTTTGTTAACAAACTTTAAAGAAGAGCAACAATAACTAAATTAATTAATTTATGAAATGTCTGATTAACTTTCTGATATATACACATATGCATTAATTTGTTTTATATATTTAACTTTACGTTATTATTTGACAGCTCACTATTAAAGTGCATCCCCACAGGCGTAGCATGATAGTTGTGGCATATTGCCTCAAGACCATAGGGCTGAGGTTCGATCCTCCTCTCCTGCTTTGTAACAAAAAAAAAAAGTATATTCCTAACAATATTTTTTTATTTTACTTTTTATTATATTATAAAAAATTTATTTTTTATTTTAGTTTATTTTGAAAATTGTATACATTATAATAATTCTCATTATTTAACTTCATATTTTTATTTTTTATTAATAAAACTATTTAAAAAAATAAAAATAGAATGAGAGACAAAAAAAAAAAGACAAACGAGAATAATTTGTAGCATTTTACAATCATAGTTTTTATTTGATTATTAGATATTATTAAATTTGTTGTTAATTTTAAATTTTTTATTATTTTATCTCTCTAAATTACTAATTTATCTATTATTAAGAGTCATATATAAAATAGAGATAGTAAGTACTAATATCAAATTTTATCAAATTACTAATTTATCCATTATTAAGAATTAGATATAAAAAAAATGTAGTAAATACTTTACAGTCATTTGTTTGTCTCCCCTTATCCACTATTAAGAGTCACATCTAAAATAGAGTTAGTAAGTATTTTACGGTCATTTTGTCCGTTTCCTAAATTACTAATTTATCTATTATTAGGAGTTATATATAAAATAGATGTAGTAAGTGTTGGATTATGAGATCTGTGATCGCCTTTAGGGATTCGCTGTCGTGTATGGGCGCAACATCGGTGTTTAACAGCCCAACCTGTCGAGATACTCATATACCTTGCGAAGCCCCTCATGTTTGTCCACTGCTTAATAGTGAGGTTCTGCGCTGTCGTGGTGAACTGTAAGAGGTGCCCTACAGGAATCCACCTTGGGTTTAAGGAAATAAAGTTGCGCCTCTATCACTAGCAATTATTTTTGCCCTAGTGGTAAGCGCTTGATCCTACAATTGGTATCGTAGCCTAACTCATTTTACATAAGGTCTTATTGGAGAGATCCAAAAATATGGCATATGCCTCAAATAATGCAACTCTTTCTCTCATTACTACTCCTTTTTAAGAAGGGCAATCCATCACATGACCTCCCTTATTATCTAGAAGCAATTATCCTTATTGGAACACAATGATGTATCATTTCTTGCAATCTAATGGCTTAGATTGTTGGGAATTAGTCTTGGAATGACCTCCCACAAAGGATGATAGAACAAAGAAAAAAAAATCAAAGAAATGATCAAAGAAGAAAAGCAAGCAACAAAAGCAAACTCTAAAGCAATGAGCTTTCTATTATATGGGTTGGATACAAATGAATTCAACAGGGTTTTTGGATGTGATACAGCTAAGCAAATATGGGATTAAGTTGGAAACAACCTATGAAGGAACTAAAGAAGTCAAAGATTCAAGGCTTCATGTGGTGATGAATGATTATGAAACTTTTAGAATGAAGCAAGATGAAACCATATCTGAAGCTAGGGACAAATTTGTGAACATCGCGAATGCACTCAAAGCGCTTGGAGAACCTATTAGTGAAGTTCATAAAATCAAAAAGTTTCTAAGATCTTTGACATCAAGATGGGAATCAAAAGTGGCGATTTTACTGGATAAAAACATTTGAAACATGTCATTGTTAGAGATGTGCCCAAAAGGCAATCGCCTTAAGCACTTAGTGTACACATTCATAAAGGCATTCTTTCATTATATTAGTATTCATTTGCATATGAATTGATATAGATCTTAAACTGATTAATGAAAGTCCATGATA